>CAIGQV010016850.1:622481-638380 GCA_903798115.1 Danio jaintianensis | reverse complement strand
CTCTTGCATCTCACATGATGGGGGAAACTGAAGAGAAGATTTAGTTGAGTTCAGTTTAGCTATACAGTGTAAAAATATCTAAATTAACAGTTCAACTTTCCTCCAAAAACATTTGATGTTGAAATGTGTGAAAAAATAGTTTTATTGCCATTTTTACCAGTCTAAAAAAGTATATATTGTGTGGGTTGGTGTTGTAAAAGGGTTTTATGCACAACCAGTGTTTTTCAGTCATCAATAAACTTCCAGCGAGAGGTTAATGTGACTATATTTTTAATTTCATGTTTCCATTTACAGCATCGATGTCATAATGTTATTAAGATGTAATCAGTTAAATAGACTTAAGCATTCATTTAGTGCAGAGGTGGGTAGAGTATCCAAAATCTATACTCAAGTAAAAGTACAAGTACTTGCGGAAATGTTTACTCAAGTAAAAGTAACAATCTTAAAAGTTACTCGAGTAAGAGTAAAAAAGTATCTGATGAAAAAATTACTCAAGTAAATAGTTACTAGTTACTTTTTATATATATATATATATATATATATATATATACAGTTGAAGTCAAAAATTATTCGCCCTCCTGTGAATTTCTTTTTCAAATATTGGCCAAATGTTGTTTAACAGATTCAGGAATTTTTCACAGTATTTCCTATAATATTTTTTTCTTCTGGTGAAAGTCTTACTTGTTTTATATCTGCTAAAATAAAAGCAGTTTTTAATGTTAAGGAATAAGGGAATATTAATATTAATATTCCACTTAAGGAATATTTGTTTTGATTGTCTCCAGAACAAACCATTAATGATTTTCCGATTACCCTAACTTGTCAAATTAACCTAGTTAAGCCTTTAAATGTCACTTTAAGCTGAATACTAGTATCTTGAAAAATATCTAGTCAAATATTATGTGCTGTCATCATGGCAAAGAGAAAAGAAATCAGTTATTAGAAATCAGTTATTAAAACTATAGAAATGAGGTGATAAAATCTTGAGGAAAAATATACAGGGGGCTAATAATTCTGACTTATATACACACACACACACACCATTTTTATGATAAAAATAATGTTTAAATGTTATATTTTTAATGGTTAACAGTGTGAATGACTAATATGTGCAGGGCTAATCAGTTATTCCATTAACTTTAGTTATCCCATAGTTACCCTTAATTAAGGTTCAAATTGGTATAATTTTGACACTTACCAATACATGTTTTTTTCAGGTTGGAGCTGGAACTCATGTATATGTTGCAATGTCAGTTTGATGTAAATTACAGTGTGCATCGCATTATCAAACTATTCTTGTTGACATCTTGGAGTGAAAATATAGACTGAACTTGAGACCAAGGGGTGACCTGGTCCGATAAACTCACGGCACAGACAGCGTGACTGTCCTTCTCGGAGCCGCAGGTGGCCATGGCATGACCGCAGTTTAAACTTGCACGTCTTCCTCGACTTCAGCCATCAGCCATCAGATCCGTCTCTATAGTAACCTCTCGCGACACAACCTCTCCGATGTGGCGCCTCGCGATATTTGCAAACAAGTCATATGAATCATATTTATTATCATTTGACAGTAACGGAGGAACGCCGCCAAATGTAGCGAAGTAAGAGCAATGATTTTTCTCTAATAATTTACTGGAGTAAGAGTAAAAGTACACATTTTTAAATGTACTCAAAAAGTACACGTTACCCAACAATTTTACTCAAGTAAATGTAACGAAGTAAATGTAATTCGTTACTACCCACCTCTGATTTAGTGGTTCAGGCGTACAACGAGATGAAAGACCGTTTAAACAAAAGTGCCGTCAGGAGCAGCAGGAGAGCGCAGAAACTCCATTGAAAATACTGGGATAAAATGATGGAATTTAATGCAGTGCTTCTTGTCCGATTGATTTTTTTTTTTAAGAAACCAGATCTCAAATGTAGTGATTTTATAATGGCATGACAGTTCACTGGAAGCTCTTGAGCTGGCTCATTTAAAATTAAAAGTCCTTGTGCATCTGCCCCATTAGATTTTTGTTCACATCTTCTTCATCATATAAAAGCTATCCTCTGTTGAAGAACACTTTTTATGTAAATTTTGAAGCTCACATTAGCATTCCCATCCAGCTTTATTACAGCTTTACTGTATATTTAATGCAATATCCCAGTGTGTACTTAAAAGTGTGTATGGAAACCTAGCTAGTGTGATTTAGAGTCAAGAGTCATTTTTAACCATGACAGACTTTCTCAGCTGCCACATTATCAAGATGTCCAGAATCTCTCCGCTCTAAAAGCTCTCTCATTCTTATTGTGTTTCTGGCTTCAGGTGTGAAACAGGCATCCAGTTCACCTTATAGTGTTGATGTGAGCTTGAGGCATTGTGTTCCGTCATAATTTACAGACTGGCATAATTTATGACTGATTGCAGTGGCTGTAAAGGGTGTCACCCGCTGTGGGCTGAAGTCAACATATGATCAAAGCTGGGCTAAATCTCAGTCAGACGAGCGCAGGGATGATTTGACCCTTGGGATTCTCGGTTCTGTGCTTCCCAACACATTTCCAGACTCTCCACAGCAGCTCCTGTTACACTGCATGGTGACAAAAGCATATTCTGGAATTTTGTGTTCCAGCAGCTTCGCACCTTTACTTAAATATACTGGGATTATTACTAAACTATGAGGAAAAAAATGCTATACAATTAATTATCTGCTGACAGTAGCTATGTTTCCATCCACCTATTTTAATGCGCATTTCGGACATGCGCATAAAAAAATGGTTGATGGAAATGCCAAGATGCGCAGAAAAAAAACATATCTGCATAACTGAGCAGGATAAACTTTTTATTCGATAAGAAAAGATGCGCATAAACTACGAAGGAAACACTTTCACCAAACAAATTCCAGTGTGCGCGTTAAAAAAAGTCATGTGATTTTGTTATAAGAGATCATGTGATGATAAAAATGTGTGTGAATGGACAAACCAGCAGGCTGATCACATTGTTAAACATCTGAAATGTTGTTTTGGTCATTCTAAAACGCCTTAACCATTTCAATATTAGTGTTATTATATTATTAATGACCTCCAGAACTGTCAAGAGCGTCTGTGCTCCGCGTCTCACTCCTTCACCATGCGTTCACTGCATGTCAACATCATCTTCTGAGGCGCGAGTCATTTATTAAATAAAGAAAAGATTGACGCAGCTTCTCCTACCGCAGCAAATTCAGTTTTTACTGTGGATATTTGGCGCCATTTAATCAGGAAGTGACGATTTTGTTCTCTTTGACTCGTTGGATGGAAACGCTGCTTTATTCGCACGTCTTTTATGCGATATTACAGTTTTGCACATACATTTAATTTGCATTTTTGGATGGAAACATAGCTATTGTTATTAGTCAGAGATTTCATTGAGAGATTTTCTTTAACCGTAAAAAGTACCACACATCATACCATGCACAAGCTTTTTTGATTTCAAGTCCAAATACATTTACAATGTTTAATTTGCTCTTGTTCTTTGGGAGATCAATTAATCTGTTCAGTTAATCCATTGAAAAATCTGAGCATCAGCTTCTGCGCTTGGATTGGCTCTTTCTCTGATGATGTCAGTTTGATGCTTCAGCCATGCCCCTTAACCACGCCCCTCTTACCGTTAGCAAAGACTATAGAATACACAAGATGTGTCACTCGTATCTTTTTGAATGGGGAAAAGTGTAACGGTCGATATGGCGAATGAAGCCCCGCCTACTAGTACAGGAGCCAATCATCGATCGCTATATGGCAAATAAAGCCCACCTTCTAGTACAGGAGCTAATCACCGATCTCTATAGACTGACGATACTCTGGGGGAGGGGCTCAGACCAGACGTGAGTTTCTGCAGATTTTGTGTGATTTGGACGTTTAGAAATGAAACTAAAGAGACGGTTGTTGTTTAATTTCATTGGTGATTCCTAATATGAAATTCAATCGTAAGCTTGGCAAGCAGTTTT
Source organism: Danio jaintianensis (assembly GCA_903798115.1). Taxonomy (NCBI): domain Eukaryota; kingdom Metazoa; phylum Chordata; class Actinopteri; order Cypriniformes; family Danionidae; genus Danio; species Danio jaintianensis. Next base: position 634,418 of record CAIGQV010016850.1, on the reverse strand, counting down.
GGAGAATTTGATGTTTCCCCATTCAAACAGAATGCCCGATCATATTGCCCGAGAGGTGTTTCAAAGATGGCCGCCGAGTGAAATGACTTGCCTTAAAGGGACTTTGCCGTTAGTTTGCTACAAGGGAATGATGTGAAAAAAAAAGCCCGCCCCCTACTCAATATGTAAAGTTGTATCCTTTTTTTTTTGTTTTACTATTAAATTTACGTTTAGTTTACAGTCCCCATGATCCGGAAGTTGCTGAGGACTTTAAACTAAACTTAATTTAGTAAAACTAAACTTAACATAAACTTTATAGTAAAACTGAAAGAGGTAGACAATTTTACAGTGACATGAATAATTTATACAAGGTCTAAACACCTGTTTTAAAGGTGCAGTATGTAAGTTTGACACCCAGTGGTTGGTAGGTATTGCACTCCTGGATCAAAACACAGACAAGCGCAGGTTGCCAGACTGACGTGAGTGCACCTGAATATCGAGCCTAATGGCTGATTTGAACCGTTTCTAACTAAAAGCAATGGCATGCGATAGAATTTTTTTTCATACTAAAAGGAGTTTTTGTCCTAACCAACACCTGAAATTTTTATTTTAAAAACGGCTTTTGAACGACAGGATAAACAATGATCACCTCAGGTACACCTCATGTGCTTTATTCAGTGTTAAATGCTAATAATGTGAGTTTGAATGCCATTTTACATGACATTTATTGCCGTACTACTGAAAGCAGCAGCAGATAGTTCACCTCAGATCTGGAAAATAAAATAAACCGTCTGAAATTGAACTTTAGAGCTGTGACTCAGTGCAAGCCTACACATATCAATCATTCAGCATCTACATTTAATAATGTTAAAGAGGTTTAATATGTATTAATTAGATTATAAACCTTACCATTTCGTAAGTGAGTGCATATTCTGTGCTTCTGAATGGCTGTATTTACATTTCTGTCGTGTTTCGTCTTGTGCAAACAGCCAAATTGCTTATCACTGCAAATCTCCTCACGTAGCGTAGCTTGTTAGGACACGGGGTTACAGTGTAACCTGCTCACCTAATGTTTACGCTTGTAATATTTATATGATTTGCTAATTAATAACCTAATGTGGAACTCTGAATCTGCAACAATCTGAATGAATGAATCAAATACACGCTTTTCCAGCAAGGCAACCCGGGGTGCTGAAATATAATTGGCTAAACTGGCAGTGTGCGGGTTAAAATAACCAAAACAAAGACCTTTCCAGCACGTAAAACACATTTTCAAAGGAGAAAATCTGACTTCAGCATTGTTTTTCAGATAAACAAGAATGTTCACTTGGCACGTTTCTTAAATATCTGCAAACATAATATGGTATTTTTATGCTTTAGAAGAGTCAAAAAAAAGAAGAGTCAGGCTTGACATTCAGCATGCAAAATGTCTTTGAGAGGTCACAATATCGATCGATCGAATCATTTCACTGTCATCTCTTTTCTTAGGGAGACAAGTATGCACCAAAGTGAAGTGAAGTTAAGTGTAGTGTGGCCAAGTATGGTGTCCCATACTTGGAATTTGTGCTCTGCATTTAACCCATCCAAGTGCACACACACAGTTAGTGAACACACACACACAGCCATGCTGCGGCGCCCGGGGAGCAGTTGGGGGGAACGGTGCCTTGCTCAAGGGACTCACCTCAGTCGTGGTATTGAGGGTGGTGGAGAGTGCTGGTCATTCACTCCCCCCACCCCCAATTCCCGCTGGTACCGAGTATCGAACCAGCAACCTTCGGATCACGAGTCCAACACTCTAACCACCAGGCCACGACTGCCCACGATATGATCTGATCATTTAAAGCCTAATACAACTAATTCAGCTTTATTAATGCAATGCTGCAATCTAGGGCTGGCTGATTGAATTGAGGTGATTTTCATGCGCATTTTGTCAGTAAAGCTGGTTCTAGTAAACCTCCAGCTGGTGGAGCAGAGTTTACTACATAAAGTCGAAGTACACTGATAAGCTACACAAACATCAGTGGAATTCGAAGTCGAATCCAGTTTAATCTGTCGATAATGACATCGAAATATTCGTTCTGCGATAATGACTGCTGTTTGCATTGCTTCTCAATGAACAATGACTGTAGTAAAAGCTGAAAGTACAATTACTTGATATAATAACACGTTTTTACTACAAACTCACCTCAAAACTGCAGTCCAGTGTTTGAAATGAATCCTTCTGTGAGATGATTCCATAGTCGTGTTTATTATAAATAAAAGGAGACATTCTTTTGAATTCATGCTGTGCCCCATCAGTTTTTTATTGGTCACACGCCTTCATGTATCATGAATTCGCTGGTTATAGTTCACCAACACTTGGACATTGGAACAGATGAAACAGATACATTCCTTCATGCTACATACAATAACAATACACTAAGTATTTTCTTGATCATTATGCATTTTTTATTATTATAAACTAATCTTTTTTTACAGCTTACACTCAAAAAAATGACCTTTTCTGCTTGTTTAAACTATTCATTTAAAATGAGTCGAAACAACACAATTCTTAAGGGGTTTTTTTGTGACAACTTAATTATTTTATGTTCAATCTCACTTAAATTTGTAAAAATGATTAAGTTAACCAAATCGATTTGTGTTGGGACATTCATTCGTTTTCTTTTCGGCTTTATTAATCTGGGGTCGCCACAGCGGAATGAACCGCCAACTTATCCAGCATATGTTTTACACAGCGGATGCCTATCCAGCTGCAACCCATCACTGGGAAACACCCATACACTCCCATTCACACACATACACTACGGACAATTTAACTTACCCAATTCACCTATAGCGCATGTCTTTGGACTTGTGGGGGAAATCTGAGCACCCGGAGGAAACCCACGCTAACACGGGGAGAACATGCAAACTCCACACAGAAACGCCAACTGACCCAGCCAAGGCTCGAACCAGCGACCTTCTTGCTGTGAGGTGAACGTGCTACCCACTGCGCCACCGTGCAGCCTGAACTAAAACATACTGTAGCAAATTACTGAACTTGCCAAAGTGCTTTTTGATCAGTTTATATCAAATATCTGTATTTATATTGTTCATTTAAATCTACGTTTATATTATAATAGTCAACAATAATTATTCCATTAGTCTGAATTAGGATCAACTGAAATACTAAGTGTGGTCATGTGTTGGCCCTTTTAGTACTTTTACCTTTATCTCCTGATAAAATTTCATCACAAGCATCATCTTTTGTTGAAATATAGACCTTTCTTCGCTGTCAAAGAAGATTAAGTGTAAAGAAACGTCTCCCACAGCGTTTCCATCAGGGACCAGTCAATGCAGTCTGACAAGGGCAAAGAGTCAGCTCTCCTCTCCTAGAAAATAAGTCCATGTTCTTCTGATCTGGAGGAGGATGATGAGGAGAGGTAGAGAAACACTCGCTTCCCCGCGGGGCGACTCGCTGAAAACATTCATCTTCAACACTAAATTAAAGAAAGGCACAAACTATACATGTAACTCGCAACTCAAGCCAGCGTCATGCTAAATCATGCTAGCAATGTGCTGAAACACGATAGTGACATCCCAACACATGAAAACAATCTATCACTCTATTTTCTTCCCATCTATTTGTCTATATGTGTATCTATCAATTTATCTGTCTTTCTAGCTGCCTGTTTGTGTGACTTTAAAATCTTTAACTTCAAGTCCAAACATCAAATTACTCCAAACTTCTCTTGGTCTGGTTTTCTCACGCCAGCATTAAAGTTTGTTTCTTTTCCTCTATTGAGTAATACTCTTAACTCTCTAAACTGCTACATTTCCTCACTTTTCTTTACTTGAGGATGTTGTTTTTAAGAATGTCTCTGATTCTGAGCAAGGACATGGTGTCACGAGTATTAGTTGGAGTACTAATAGTGAGTTACATCAGACTAGAGGGCACTCCAGCTATATGAACACTACACCAGCCATTCACCTGGACTACACTTCCCGTCATGCATTGTGCCAATCAACCATCTTACAGCTGAACAAATCACAGCCTATTAATGTCAATTTGTCTAAATATTGCAGCTTATCCAGCTTCCTAAGTCCTTCTCTATATGATTTATCATTTTTATGTGGCTTAGACAGTATATATAGCCAAAGCAACAAATTCAGTAGTGAATTACTGTGCAGTCTATGCTGTTGGTAACATTGGAAAATCTCCATAGTGCCTTATCAAACATAACTTTTGTAAACAAAGCTTCAATTTCTTTTTCGGCTATAAAAAGCATCCTAAAAAGCAACTCATCACTTTGAGTAATTTTCATCTTTGTTTGAATTTCAAGTTGATTTAGAAGTTTATTATTTCATTGTGAATTGCGAGACTTTTTTGCATTTTCAAAACAAGTGTATTTTACTGTGAAATAACTTCTCATTAAAGGGACAGTTCACCCGAAACAGAAAATTGTCATCTTTTATTAATCTTTTACTTGTCACAAAAGAAAAAAAAAGTGTTGAACACAAAAGAAGATATTTTGAAAAATGTTGGAAACCTGTAACCACTGACTTCCATTCAATCATTTTCTTTTCGGCCTAGTCCCTTTATTAATCTGGGGTCACCACAGCGGAATGAACCACCAACTTATCCAGCATATGTTTTACGCAGCGGATGCCTTTGCAGCTGCAACCCATCACAGGGAAACATCCATACACACACTACGGACAATTTAACCTACCCAATTCACCTATACCACATGTGTTTGGACTGTGGGGGAAACCGGAGCACCCGGATGAAACCCACGCCAACATGGGGAGAACATGCAAACTCCATGCCAACTGACCCAGCCAGGGCTCGAACCAGCGACCTTCTTGCTGTGAGGCGATTGTGCTACCTACTGCGCCACCGTGCTGCCAAAAAATCTAATTATTTATCTTATTCTAAATAAGATACCATTGACTTATGGCACAATTCAATTCAGTTCATCTTTGTTTCTATAGCGCTTTTACAGTGTAGATTGTGTCAAAGCAGCTTAACATAGAAGTTCTAGTAAATTGAAACTGTGTCAGTCCAGTTTTCAGAGTTGAAGTTCAGTTCAGTTCAGTTCAGTGTGGTTTAATTTTCACTGCTGAAAGTCCAAACACTGAAGAGCAAATCCATCGATGCGCAGCTCCACAGGTCCCGAACCATGCAAGCCAGTGGCGACAGCGGCGAGGAACAAACTTCACCAATTGGCGAAAGTGAAGGGAAAAAAAACCTAGAGAGAAACCAGGCTCAGTTGGGCACGACCATTTCTCCTCTGGCCAAACTTCTTGTGCAGAGCTGCAGTCTAGGCACCGGAGGCTGGAGAACAATGGACGTCCAATCGTGGAGAAGCTGCAGGTGGGAGAGGTCACCGGCTGGTGTACAGGCTGGCCCTTCAGGATCAATGCGAAGACTCGTCTGTCACTGGGGTCTTACAGGAATCAGTCTCAAGCTCTCCACTCCTCCATGACCACCACAGCAGCTGCTCAGGATACGGCCTGGTCCAGGATTATGGAAACCTCGGGAATAATAAAAGCAGACTAATAATACAACATCAACATCTGAAAAAAAAAAGCCTAGAGAAGTTTGGTGACTCTTTCTAAAATGAGTCTTTTTCTATTTTCGTATTTTTCCATAAAGGCTGTACACATTTAGGTTACAACGGTTGTGTTGGGGGTTAATTTTGACCCGCTGGCTATAAAACCATTTTTACACTACTACAAAAACTTCAGATACAAACACGCACACACACATGTTGATATTGGTGGTTTACGAAGTCTCTCCATGGGTGCAATGTCTTTAATACTGTAAAAACTGCTTATTACTGTATATGACCTTAGCCCACCTACCCCTAAATCCAACCCTCACAGAAGACCTGTGGCAAATTGAGAATGTGAAAAGACCCTGTTAAGTATGCTTTTTAAGCATTTTGAATTACATGCACACAAGGCATGTCCTCATAAACAAGCCTCTCTAGGTTATACCCATGTTATTATATAAAAAACTTGTAAACCACTAAATCCAGTTCACACACACAGACAGACAGACACACACACACTTTGGCAAACACACTCTCTGTGAGTCATCAATATGACAACACACTCCTGAGAGGAAGGGGGTGATGGGAAAGAGCCAGAAATCTGGACTGCATTACAGCGGCTGCTTGATGAACTATAGCACAAACACAGCAGCGGGGGGTGAAGCTGACCCATGCAGATCAGTAGCCCTGACACAGGTTATCACTGACTAATTTCCCTGGGACAAAGGGCTCTGGCACGACACACACACACGGGATCATGGAATGAGATGAGGGAAGAATGAATGAAACATCTGCGGCTTCTGTGTACAAAAGAGCTCAGTGTGACAGTCGCTTCGCTTACATGGACAACAATGTTCTGATATTAACACTATTAACCCTCGTGTGCTCTTAGCATTCCGTTTGCCGTAAACCTCTAAAATAAAGCAGCTAAATTTCATTTAAATCAACCTCATCTTCTTCACAAACTCTGTGAATGTCTAGGTTTTCCCTCATCAGTGTGCAGTATTTCATGTGTTTGATCAGTGGACAACACTCGTTCTTGACTAAAGTAAAGGGTGTATTTTATAAAGCTAAAAGTACCTGCATGAGTGACAGTATTCATAAAAGTTAAAGCTGCATATTCTTATTGTGTGCGTGCGTGTGTGTGTGTGTTAAAGCCCGTCAGCAGTCATTAGATGGACACAGGACACACAGGAGCTCTACTGACCTCAACTTAACGGACAGAATTGTGAAAACACTCTTTGACAACATGATAATTCAGGAATTTATCAACGCAATATCATAGCATTTAATAACATTTTGATTTAGTGGCTAATTGGTATTAATCTATACAATTTGATTCATACATTTTATTACAATTTGCTCATCCCCCAATAAGGGCCAGGGTTATTTATTATGAATCATATGTTTTTATAAGTATTATCCACTTTTTTCTACATAAAATAGTTACTTTCCTCGTGAGATCAGGTGGGAGTTTACATATAATCGTTGATTCAACATATTTGGTTTGTTTGATGAAATAGTAATAGGTTTGTTGGTTTGAATTAGTATTCATTAAATTAAAGTGTATATTGTTTTATTTATTTTTAAACAACTTTCAGAATGTTGTTCTGTTGGCTTCACCGAACATGGACCTTCAGCATGCTCTGGGGCAGTTTGCTGCCGAGTGTGACGCGGCTGGGATGAGAATCAGCACCTCCAAGTCCGAGGCCATGGTGCTCCACCGGAAAAAGGTGGTTTGCCATCTCCAGGTTGGAGGAAAGTCCTTACCCCAGGTGGAGGAGTTCAAGTATCTTGGGGTTTTGTTTATGAGTGAGGGAAGGATGGAACGTGAGATTGACAGGCGGATCAGTGCAGCGGCAGCAGTAATGCGGTCGGTGTACCGGTCCATTGTGGTAAAGAAGGAGCTGAGCCGAAAGGCCAAGCTCTCGATTTACCGGTCAATCTACGTTCCTACTCTCACCTATGGTCATGAGCTTTGGGTCATGACCGAAAGGACAAGATCTCGGATACAAGCGGCCGAAATGAGTTTCCTTCGCAGGGTGGCAGGCATGTCCCACCGGGAGGAGGCCTCGGGAAGACCCAGGACACGCTGGAGGGACTATGTCTCTCGGCTGGCCTGGGAACGCCTCGGGATCCCCCCGGAGGAGCTGGAGGAAGTGTCTGGGGAGAGGGAAGTCTGGGGTTCTCTCCTAAGACTGCTGCCCCCGCGACCCGGCCCCGGAAAAGCGGTTGAAAATGAATGAATGAATAACTTTCAGAAAACATTATATTTAGCATTTAGTCTCCAATACTGGGCTGCTCAAAAACTTATAGATATCTAATAAAAAACGGTTGACTTTAAATGCACACTTGTGTTTTTATTATTGTAGAATTAATATTTGCATATTTGATCCTCTAGTATTAGTATTGGATGACAGTATTAGTATTGGATGAGTTTGGCTGTTTTTCTTGCAGCAGACTGCCAGGCTTTACTAATATGGGCATTGGCTTGACATTCGAATCACCAGAAGGAAAATAAATCTTACTTATTTTAAAAGAAGAATGTATTTTGAAGAGAATTCGGTGTCCATTTGAATCAAAGTTGAAATAAATGACTGATTTAGACTTTATCTTGATAATAAGATTATCGTTGAAGTAAGGTGAAACCCGCCTAACTTAACGTCTCTGTATTTTCTTCTGTTTTGAACATGGTTTTGACTTTGAGTTCAGCCAAATGAAAGCTGTCTGTTCAGGTGGGGGATAGATGGGGGCAGATGTCAGAATAATCCATCACGTAACACACAACAGATGTGCTCAAATGTTCCAGTATATGAGCGACTGGAGGCCCGGCCAGCGGGGGTTCAACCGGGAGCACGTCTCACAGGGAACGGATCACTTAGATTAGAGAGGAGAAGAGGAAGAAAAAAAATGCTTGATTTTGAAACGGAACAAATGTGGTCATCCTTTGTATCGAATATTTGTATGCTTGTATATCCAAGACTTTGTTCACACAAATCCGATCTGTGGAATCGACCTCATTTTGTAAGTAATGAAATCGAATCTGTTCGTGAAGACGATGCGTTCAGTATCCAGTTTATCAGCGTTGTAATCACTGGAGCATCTGCATGAAGCCAAGAGCATTTATTCTTAGACTACTTAGAGCGGTTGCTGCTAAAAGAAAGCATGGGCATTTTATCTTCATCATGGCTATAACAGAAACATTTAAGGTGAGAGCAAATAGTAATGGTGCATTTCCACTACAGCATCAAATCTGCGCTCAGTGCTGCTGCAATGCTACATTATTTAAACACTACATTTGATCAATTTAGGGGAATTTAACCAGGTGGAAGACAGCATGTTTATCACACGAGCATTGTTTAATGGCTGCTTCGAAGAAATTGTCATTGAATAAACACTCAGTCATACATTTGTGTAAACTGAAAGAGGGAAGGACTACGTTCTTATACACTGGAAAAAATCATTCAATGGATTTACTACATTTTTTAAGGTAAGTGGTTGCAAACAATTTATATGGGCTGAATTTAAACAAACAAATAAAGTTGAACTTTACTCAATTTAACTTAGGTTTAACCCATATAAATTGTTTGCAGCCACTTACCTTAAAAAAAGTAGTACTAATCACTAGGGATGCTCCGTTCGATCGGCCGGAGATCGGTATCGGCCGATAATCACATTTAATGACTCAATCGCTACTCGCTGATCTGGCCGATCTCATGAACCGATTGCAGGTGTTTGTTTACGAGTTTACAAGCAGAGGAAGAGGCACATACGCTCCCGTGTATTATACATCAGCAGCGCTACCACATGTAAGGAGCTAAATGATGTGTGCGCTCGCGTCACAGCAGCTAAAATACATACAGATGTGGTGCGACCTCTGTTTATACAGTTTATTGGCACGACTCGCACAAGTGATGCTCTCTTTGTTGCAATCATTGTATATCCAGTGTTTTGAGCTGTTGTGACACGAGCGGAGCGATCACCCCTATCTAGTGTCTCATTCAACCATATGACCTCTCCCGAAACCTCATCATAGTGCCTCCGTGACGGCCGCAAATCATGGCGACGAGACTGAATGAGCAAGAGAACAGATTGCAAGAGGCATGCAGTGATGTTCTAAGAATTACAGATGTTAGGTTAAATTAATAGAGCAGTAAAGATATCTCGAGTGCAAATCTCCCCCTCTCTCACTGAGCTGCTTTGAGGCTCTCCGGAGCTGCGATCATTCTGCTGCTGTCAATGAGCAAAATATTTGAATGGTCTTGCATGTATGTAGTCCCTTTATTAATCTGGGGTCGCCACAGCGGAATGAACCACCAACTTATCCAGCAAATGTTTCATGCAGCGGATGCCCTTCCAGCTGCAACCCATCACTGGGAAACACCCATACACTCCCATTCACACACATACACTACGGACAATTTAGCTTACCCAATTCACCTATAGCGCATGTGTTTGGACTGTGGGCTGTGAGCACCCGGAGGAAACCCACGCCAACACGGGGAGAACATGCAAATTCCGCACAGAAATGGCAACTGACCCAGCCAAGGCTCGAACCAGCGACCTTCTTGCTGTGAGGCGACAGCTACCTGCCTATTATTAAGATATTAAATGTTCGTTGATAGTTTTATTTAAGTGTTATTTATTCTGCATCCGCAATCCTACCCAAAACCTAAACCCAATTTATTAATACTATTAATAAACAGCTAATTAGTAGTGTATTAAGCTAGTAGTGTTAGCTAATGGTTTGTTAATACCATGAACTGTGACCTAAACTAAAGTGTTACCAGTACTTGAAATCACCTTTGTTTTGTCCAGGTTTGAAAAGTAATGCCTGTTTGTTTCGTGATTAATGAATTTGGACAGATTTTGAATTAAAATCCTGCTCTACTTTTGAAAGACTTTTCTTCTTTTCAAGCTTCAGTATGTGGGCTTTCCCTGGAAGTCTAAATAAAAAAGCATATAAACAGTCTTAAAGCAGTCTCAAGCAGCATTTAGACTAGGTCAAATTTAGAACGCAAGACTGGAACCCATGAAATATTCATCAATCTGTCAATATTTGAAACAGCTTGTCACTTTAGTTTGTCTACACAATGCAACCCAGTCTGATGGCGTCCCCTCGGCTGCTGTACTGTAACAGAGCATTCCTTGTGCTCACATGCAAATACTCGCATGCTCTGTTTCTCCACGACTATCCAGGGCATGTCAGAATCTTATAGGCCGAACTCATGTCTGTTTATTTGTTTGTCTGCAGTGCTTACAACCATGCAAGGAATTATGGGAAACAAGACGAGCCCTGTCTCCCAAGACCTGTGAGGTAAGTCTCTCCACGGAAAGCTTGTTTCTGACTGAATTCCTCATGTTTTTGCTGACTGCAGATTGTTACAGCCGTGAAGGAAAGACTAATAGCGTAGGATGTTTCTCTGATTAAAACCCACACAAATCAACACAACACACATAAATATACCTCTGAGACCAGCATACGCCTGTGCAAGATAAATTATAAAATGGAGCCATGTAGTCACGCTTTGCAGTCAAAGATGTGACAAGCGTGCATGTGGTTTTGTGTGTGTGGTGGTCTAAACCAAACTGGTGCAACAACTGAATGGCTCTCCCCATAAGAAAATGCAATATATATATAGCCAAAATAAAACTCTATTTTGCCTAAATATATTTACATAGATATATTTTCTACAAATACATCTTTTGACCATTTTTGCAAATATATATATTTTAAAACATATGTTTTAAAGTCATTTAATCATATATTTTAGCCTCCATGTATTTCAAACCAAGAAAATACACTGATGTAACATTTTAAGAAAGTCTTTGATGTCTCAAAGGTACATATAGCACATCAACCAATAATCATATGATTATATCGTATCATACGATGTATATATATATATATATATATATATATATGTATTTCAGTGTGTTGGATATATAAGTAATATTTCTATTGATTTCTTAGTCAAAGTAATCAATACTTTTTGCTGTGTTTAAAAAAAAACACTTATATTAGATAGTTATATTCATTAAAATAAGAGTTTGGTCACCTAACATCTTTAAGAATAGAAAGATTCTACATTTAAATTCAAACAAGTTTTTAAACAAACAAAAAAAAAAACATTTTAAACTACAAAATTAACAACATTTTAGATATTTGTATATTTCTCTTGATTTTTCCAAATTATTAAAATTGTATTTAATATTTTCCCAACATATTATTTTGGGTGAACTCATTTTTGGACTGTGATCTTAAGTTTTGTTGTTGTTGTTGTTATTAATAGATTAGTTCCAGATTTGGCTTTGCTACTGGCTAATCTAATGTATATGCATGAAGATATTATTGTAAAGCGTCCTATAGAAAATATTCATATAAAATAGAGATCTGTGATGTGTGTACTCATTTATGCTG
>CAIGQV010016850.1:588481-607481 GCA_903798115.1 Danio jaintianensis | reverse complement strand
CACAGATGCCGAAGGTAAACACAGAACCATCAGCCATGCGTACCACACCCACACACACACAAACAGAAAGAACACACAGACCCATAAACCGTGGCAATTTGATTCTGCAGTTATAAACTGCTTACTAACGTCTGTTAACGTAGAGTTAATACTTAATAAATAATGAATTCACTATTTGCTAATGCTTAATAGATGATTCATAGTGTGTAGTTATTATGAAGTGTTACCAAAATTAGATCTGAGAAAAAATCTGACTTGAGCACTAAGCCTCGCAGTGTGAACTTTTCCACAGTACTGTACATCACACTAGAAGAAAAATGACAATCTTAACTTCCGTTTCATGCAGATTTTAAACTATACATATATATGTATGTGTGGTGACGGATCCTGATGTCAGCAGAGAACCATTCGGCCCAATAGTGGAAAAGCAGCTTCAAAACTACTACTAAATTGCAAAGGTCTTTAAAATACTAAACCTAGATTTTCTTAATCTCCAACATCTTTGTTTTTCTTTGACCCAAATTTAATTCACAGCTGTGTCTTCTGTTGTTTGCGAACGGCAAGAATTAAATACTCAGCGAGGGTTTTATATACTGTTGTAATTTTTACCTGATTAGCTGATTTATAGCCAGACTCGCTGGCCAAACAGACTTCAGTTGATTCATCATCATTGTTGTTTTTTCTGCTCAGGGGTCCCGCTGAAGCCAAGAAGAGACATTTCCTTTTCAGAGGACCAGCAGGGACATCTGAAGGTGACATGGATGTCTAAGTTTAACGTCTCCGTCGAGCCAGTGCTTTATGTCCTGCAGAGGAGGTGGAATCATGGGATTCACCCCAGTGAGGACGAAGCGTCAGCCTGGCAGACAGTTCTCATGGTAAACGGTCACGGACACAAGGCTCTGATTAAGATTAAGAGTTTAGTTTATTCAGCGTAAGTGCGTGTGGGTTTGGGGTTTGCGGAAGACATCTAGAACCCACTGTTACACATAATTCTTCAAATCTCTTTCCAATGTCTCTTCCATAACTCCATTCAGCTTTAACAGATGTGTGTTAAAGCGAACGGCCATATACTCACTGATTTGTGTTCATTAGCAAGTGGTCTGTAATTGAGAGTGTTTATAATCTACCGTTAAACACATGCCAAATTGTCTCTGTGGTTCACTGCGGCCATAGATTTAGTCAGTACTTTAAATAAACTGTTCTTACAGAAAATATTAATGAAAGTGTAAAGAAAGCGCACAATTTCACGACCAGTTCATTTCTTTTGTATATAGAAATAATACAAATTAAAAAATTTATTCATTCATTCATTCATTTTCCTTCGGCTTAGTCCCTTTATTTATCAGGGGTCGCCACGGCGGAATGAACCGCCAACTTCCAGCCCCAACCCAGCACTGGGAAACACCCATACACTCTTGCATACACTACGGCCAATTTAGTTTATTCAATTCAACTATAGCGCATGTGTTTAGACTGTGGGGGAAACCGGAGCACCCGGAAAAAACCCACGCCAACACGGGGAGAACATGCAAACTCCACACAGAAATGCCAACTGGCCTAGCTAGGGCTTGAACCAGCGACTTTCTTGCTGTGAGGCGACAGTGCTAACAACTGCGCCACTGTGCAGCCAAAAATATAAATTATAATAATTTTAAGCTTTGTTTAAAAAGAATCGTACTTATTTGATGTGTTGAATAAATAAGAATTATTCAAAATAAAATTATTATGAATAAACTTTATATTCTAACCGCCTCCAATGTCACATAAAACGTTAAATGTTTAAAAACTTAAAATATTTAACATGATGTGCAAGTTTCAACCACTTTAAAGTAGTTGTAAAATTACATTTAAAGATGTACTTAAGTCTTACACTCAGGGAAAGTCTAAAAAAGCTCAAATAAATTCCAGAGATGCAGTACATTAACATTAAATGAATGATTGATCATCTAATATACTTTCTACCTTCTTTAAATAACATTACATACATGCTGCTTAGGTGGCGCGGTGGCTCAGTGGTTAGCACTGTTGCCTCACAGCAAGAAGAACGCTGGTTTGAGCCCCGGCTGTGTCAGTTGGTGTTTCTGTGTGGCGTTTGCATGTTCTCCCCGTGTTGGCGTGGGTTTCCTCCGGGTGCTCCGGTTTCCCCCACAGTCCAAACACATGCGCTATAGGTGAATTAAATAAGCTAAATAGGCTGTAGTGTATGTGTGTGAATGACTGTGTATGGATGTTTCCCAGTGCTGGGTTACCTAAAAGGGCATCCGCTGTGTAAAACATATGCTGGAATAGTTAGCAGTTCATTCCGCTGTGGCGACCCCTGATGAATAAAGGGACTAAGCCAAAGGAAAATGAATGAATCAACATGAGCTGCTTATTAATAGTTATTGAGGTAGTAGTAGTTGAGTTTAGGTATTTGGCAGAATTAGTGATGTAGAACAAGATCATGCCGAATATGTAAGTACAAATACAGAGCCATTATCTTAATAATTTGCAGCTAGTAAGACACTAGTTAATAGTGAGAACTGATACTTAAAATAAGTAACTCAAAAGGTACATTGGCAACACTTTAGTTTAGGTCACATTTCATGGTATTAACAAACCATTAGCTAACACTGTCAGCTTAATAAACTACTAATTAGCTGTTTATTAATAGTTAGTAAGGTAGAGGTTGGGTTTAGGTTTTGGGTATGATTAGGGATCATACTTTATAACTACTAATGAACAGTTCATATCTTAATAACAGGCATGTAATAAGCCAGTAGTTAATGGCATGAATTGTGACCTAAACTAAAGTGTTACATTTAAAAACATACTTCGGTCTTACTCTTTACTCAGGCAAAAAGAAAATACAGTATATATTTTTCTTTACCAGAAATTCAGTACATTAACATTAAATGAATGATTGGTCATCAAATCCAAAATTAAAAATCAGACTCAAATGAGTGTTTTCTTCATAAGCAGTAAAGCAGTGCTTAAAGCGACTGCTCTTCTCCAGAGATTAGGAGACATTGAAAGAAACAGGGTGCTCATTGTCCCGTTGCTGAGCTCCCGGTAGGATCCGTGATGTAATGGATAGGGACGTGTGAGCTGTGCTTTTCAACAGGCCTTTATAGCCAGATCTCCCTGCGCTGGATCAAGCTGTCATTACTATGCATCTTATCAGCATACACCAGTGATGGAGCTCTTCCATCCTGCATTAGGGGCGGATTTCTCTTAATTAATGTCTCTCTTCTCCCAGACCATGGAGGACCGCTCGGTGTTGAAGGACATCCGGCCCCATAGGTGGTACCAGTTTCGAGTGAGCGCCGTCAACAGTCAGGGCACGAGGGGCTTCACCACTCCCAGCAAGCATTTCTTCTCTGTACGAGGTAAAAAAAACTCTTTCAGCAAAATGTTGTTTCCTGAAGGAAAAGTCTGTGAATGTGCTTCACTACTGTAGTTATCAGATGATAGAAGCATGATCCTCTGCTAAAATGTTGAGAGATTGAATGTGTTTTATTTCTTTTAAGGCTGTGCCTGAAGTCAGTTGTAGTTTTGTGTTTCTCTTCAGTAAATCTGCTTGCTAACAGCAGGTGTACATCATTAATGCTCAATGAACACTTACTTAATCACTTAAATATCTCATTACTTCAACTTAAATGGAGTAAATTCACAGTACTCATATAGATTAGTTTCTGAACTTCAATGGTTTGCAGCAATCGGTTTCCTCAAACGGGTTGAGTTGCTCTAACTTATTGAGTTTTACACTACTCGATTGGTTCTCTTCATTTATTGGGTTTTACTGTGCTCAAATAGTTTCGTGTACGAAAATGGATTAAGTTCACAGTACTCATTAGGATCAGTTTTTGAACTTAAATGGCTTGAGTTACCTTAACTTATTGAATTTTACAAAAAAATATCTTATTTAGAATTTTTGTCTTGTTTCTAGTCCAAATATCAAAAAAATTCTTAAATCAAGAAGCATTTTCTAGAAATGCAAAAATATTGTTTTGTTTTGTTGTGTTGTCTTGTCAAAACTAAGTGAGTTTTCCCTTAATAGTAATAGTTACTCCAAGCAAAGTAATATGCCAATCTACTGCTCGTTTCAAAGCGAAAACAAGATTATTGTGCATACCTCATTGGCAGATTATTTTGCTTGTTTTTACTTTAAATTGGACAGCACACAATGCACTTCTAAACTAAAAGCATCTGTCATATACTGTACAGTGAACTTGCCACAACATACTCTTACTTTCATTTTCGATTTGCACACATTTACCAGTGTAAGAATCTCTTTGCCGTGACATCTCCACTCCATTTTTTTCTCTTTAAATGTTCCATAATTTGGTCATACAATTAGTATCAGTAAAGCCTATTATCTGTGCATTCATTTTTAAACTGACAGCAGCATAACAAACTTCAGTAACATCCTCAATGTAGTAGAATTCTACTACATTGAGGAAAATCAGAAACATTTCCCAAATCAGAAAAGGTTGTCACAGTATGGAAAACGCAACTAAAAAAAGAAAGTAGGGATTTCTAAATCTATTTTGACTTGTATTTCATTGCAGACAATACAACAAACATTATTTAATGTGTCATTTAACTCATTATTTAACTGTGCAATTATTAATATTTATTTATTTTTTAATCCTGATCGATTGCAGCATGTCAGACAGCACTAACATGGCTCCCATGTCACACTGTAAGATCTCAGCTGTCATAATGTCAGACTGAACGACAACGAAGATGCGCCAAACATGGAAGAAAACTCCCCCGGAGGTTGGCGTCATCCACCTGCGACACTTTCACTATCCCGCGTTCTGAAATGATTCCTCACAGCAAATGTAAACAATCTGTAGTGCCAATTTTGCACATAGCGTGCCTCAATGATAAAACCAGGAAGAAAAAAAAACAGTTTTGACATTTCCCCGTGGTCATTTGAATTGTCGCATGGATTGCGTCATCAAATTTGGCGCTCCTATTGGTTCTTGGATTAACACTCATCGCAGCTGTTGTCACACTGCAGGAAAGTGTCTGAAATCTTCTGACACTGCCAGAACTTCATCGGACGACAAATCTGATCGCAACGGACATTAAGCGGCTGTCTGTGAACATGTCAAACCAACGATCAGAGATCACAGATTTTAGCCTAGGATTTCAGGAATCTTTTAGGATTTCCCAAATTTGTCTCAGATGACAAAATCATCGCTGAAATCTCACAGTGTGAGCAGGGCTTTAATCACATGACTTTTTAATGCCCATACTGGAATTTATTCAGTATGTGTTTTCATCGTAGTTTATGCACATTTGTTCTTATCAGATAAAAAGGTTATCCTTCTCAGTTCTGTGCGTACGTTTTTAATGCACATTTTCAAAATGTATGCACATCTTGCAGTTTCCATCAAGCATCTTTTAATGCGATGTTCCAAAATGTGCATAAAATAGGTGGATAAAAAGATATAAGGTGTTTCATTTGTCCAGCAGTCAGTCTACATCACCTTCTAGATGAGCTATTCAGAGTTTTGTTAACACCCGACTATGCGCTGTGTGTCTGTGACATAGTGCAGTGCGGAGAGTGTGTGAATTCCCTTAGGATGAAGCAGAGACCGCATCAGTGCCGTCAGCCGCCTCTGGAAAACCACTCTGCCATAAAGGCCAGAAATCCTCTGACTGAGGGCTTGCAGACACCAGCACACAAACACAACACCTCCAGCACTGGGCTTCTGGCCTGCCTGCGCTCACTATGTCAGATCTGAAACATGTTTCTAATCATACGGAATAAGCTTTTCCATGGATGCGGAAAACTTCCTCCAGGGTTACATAGAATCAAACTCAGCAACCGATTTAAACCTAGGCTTTTGGTTTTGGATGCATCTGAGCAATCTTTTCTTCTACTTTCACCAATGTGTTTAATTTCATATCTGTAATGCTCTCTGATCTGAGTGATACGGCTCATATCGTTCGGGACCTCAGGGGTGCTTGCGTTGGCATGTTTGGAGTGTAAGCCCAGCTCAACACCACGGCCAAGATGTAATTGCACACAGACTGAGGCAACACTCAATCTGCTGCCAACAATGACTGGAATCAAACCTTCTGCTATTTTGAAAGATTACAAACTGCTGGAGAGCGCATGCTAAACTGAGCGAGAATAGAACGAGTGTTAGAAATATCTGACATCTTTCACTGATGGCCTGGAAGTGCCATCCATTCAGTGTCCAATCAATCTCAAATGTCCAAGAGTGGGGGGGAAATGAATTGATCATCTTCAATGCTGAAACGTTATCTCATGTACTATCCTTTGACAGAACGCGTTGACATATAAACACAAAACGTTTACGCGGAACATTGCTGGAGAACTTGGGAAAAACAATATGGATTTCTTTGACAGCTAGTTTTTTTTGTTGTATTTTATTCCTTTAGAGAATCTTACACCCCTACCAACTATACTGACCCCACTGACACACATTAACAGTCTGTTAATGTTAAGCAATCACTGCAGTATTGTCATCTGCCAGACTCTAAAAATCGCTGGGTTGTTTTAACCCAACATTGGGTCAAATATGGACAAACCCAACTGTCAGGTTCAGTTTTTCAATTCAATTTAAATCACGTTTTTTTAACCCAAGTGTTGGGTATATTTGACACCATGTCACTCACTGAAGCTAAGCAGGGCTGCGCCCGGTCAGTACCTGGGTGGGAGACCACATTCAATTTCAATTCAATTCATCTTTATTTCTATAGCGCTTTTACAATGTAGATTGTGTCAAAGCAGCTTCACATAGAAGAGTACAGTAAATTGAAACAGTGTCAGTCCAGTTTTCAGAGTTGAAGTTCAGTTTAGTTCAGTTCAGTGTGGTTTAATTTTCACTGCTGAAAGTCCAAACACTGAAGAGCAAATCCATCGATGCGCAGCTCCACAGGTCCCGAACCATGCAAGCTAGTGGTGACAGCGGCGAGGAACGAACTTCACCAATTGGCGAAAGTGAAGGGAAAAAACCTTGAGAGAAACCAGGCACGACTATTTCTCCTATGGCCAAACGTCTTGTGCAGAGCTGCAGTCTAGGCGCCGGAGGCTGGAGAACGCTGGATGTCCATCGTGGAGAAGCTGCAGGTGTGAGAGATCATCGGCTGGTTTACAGGTTGGCCCTTCAGGATAATGCGAAGACGCGTCTGTCACTGGGGTCTTACAGGAATCAGTCTCATGCTCTCCACTCCTCCGTGACCACCACAGCAGCTGCTCAGAATACGACCTGGTCCAGGATTATAGAAACCTCGGGCATAAAAAAAAAAGACTAACATAAGCGCAGATGCCGTTCAAATTATAATGTCTTTTGGGAAGTGTTCCCGGCTCCGGTTGCCCTAAATAATGCAGACTAACAATCCTTTAAAGGATTTGTATTTCAAAAGCATTTGTGTTTTATGTGTATGCTAATGCAAAGAGATGTGTCTTTAATCTAGTTTTGAACTGGCAGAGTGTGTCTGCTTCCCGAACTAGGCTGGGAAAGCCAGACATGGGAAAGCCAGGTTGCTGTTGGAGGTGGTGTTAGTGAGACCAGCAGGGGGCGCTCAACCTGCGGTCGGTGTTAGTCCTAACGCCCCAGTATATTGATGGGGACTCTATATTGCTCAGTGAGCGCCGTCTTTCGGACTCTGTGGTCGTTAAAAATCCCAGGATGTCCTTCGAAAAAGAGTTGGGGTTTACCCCAGGCATCCTGGCCAAATTTGCCCACTGGTCTCTGTCCATCATGGCCTCCTAACCATCCCCATATCTTAATTGGCTGCAATAATTGTCTCCTCTCCACCAATCAGCTGGTGTGTGGTGTGCGGTCTGGCGCAATATGGCTGCCGTGGCATCATCCAAGTGGATGCTGCACACTGGTGGTTGATGAGGAGATTCCCCCCAAAAATGTGTCCAGAAAAGTGCTATATAAATGTAAGGAATTATAATTATTATTATTATTATTATTACATTCATTTATTCTTTTTTTTTTCGGCTTAGTCCCTTTATTAATCTGGGGTCGCCACAGCGGAATGAACCGCCAACTTATCCTGCATATGTTTTACGCAGCGGATGCCCTTCCAGCTGCAACCCATCACTGGGAAACACCCATACACTCCCATTCACACACATACACTACGGACAATTTAGCTTACCCAATTCCCCTATAGCGCATGTGTTTGGACTGTGGGGGAAACCGGAGCACCCGGAGGAAACCCACGCCAACACGGGGAGAACACATGCAAACTCCACACAGAAACGCCAACTGACCCAGCCGAGGCTCGAACCAGCGACCTTCTTGCTGTGAGGCGACAGTGCTACCCACTGTGCCACCACACCGCCCATTATTATTAATATTATTACAATGTATTTTTAATACAACCCAGCATTTTCTAGTTCATTCATTCATTTTCAACCGCTTTTCCGGGGCCGGGTCGCGGGGGCAGCAGTCTTAGGAGAGAACCCCAGACTTCCCTCTCCCCAGACACTTCCTCCAGCTCCAGATCCCGAGGCGTTCCCAGGCCAGCCAAGAGACATAGTCCCTCCAGTGTGTCCTGGGTCTTCCCTGAGGCCTCCTCCCGGTGGGACATGCCTGGAACACCTTCCTAGGTAGGTGTCCAGGAGGCATCCGAAACAGATGCCCGAGCCACCTCAGCTGACTTCTCTCGATGTGGAAGAGCAGCGGCTCTACTCCGAGCTCCTCCCGGGTGACAGAGCTCCTCACCCTATCTATAAGGGTGCACCCTGCGAAGGAAACTCATTTCGGTCGCTTGTATCCGAGATCTTGTCCTTTCGGTCATGACCCAAGCTCATGACCATAGGTGAGAGTAGGAACGTAGATTGACCGGTAAATCGAGAGCTTTGCCTTTCGGCTCAGCTCTTTCTTTACCACAACGGACCGGTACATCGACCGCATTACTGCTGCTGCTGCACCGATCCACCTGTCAATCTCACGTTCCATCCTTCCCTCACTCGTGAACAAAACCCCAAGATACTTGAATTCCTCCACCTGGGGTAAAGACTTTCCTCCAACCTGGAGGAGCATTTTCTAGTGTGCACTTTAATTCTGTCTGAACTGTTGCTGAGGCTTTTCTTTCAGTATGTTGATGTACTTCCAACTAAGATGGAATATTGAGTAGGGGGCAGGGCTTTCTTTTTGCACATCGTTCCCTGGTAGCAAACTAACAGTGAGAGGGGCGTGACTAAGAATATTGTAAGCCAAAGCGTCAAACTGACATCATAGGAGAAGGAACCACTGCAAATTCAGAAGTCAAATGCTCAAATTTGATTGAAGTCTACTTTTTTTTTTTTTTGCAGTGGATTAACTGGCATGGATTAATTCTTCAATAACAATGTGCACTTGCAAAATAAACAATAGACATTGTAAATTTTGATTTCACAGGGACTTCAGCTTAACCCAACCCTTGGGTTTGTCTGTATTTGACCCCAGGTTGGATTAATACAATCCAGCATTTTTTTGAATGCACTTTAAATGTTCAAGTTCTCTTTAAAGCAGGATGGATTAAACATTTCCTGTCAAAATGTTTATCATTCATCAGTTAAATTCTAAAATTGCTTCAAATGTTATTGATCACTAGGTTATTGGTTATTATTGTTACAGTCAATTAACGTATTGACATATTATTGTAACGTATTGTTACGTCAGTTGGTGAAGTTTTGTTCCTCGCCACTGTCGCCACTGGCTTGCTTGGTTTGGGATTTGTGGAGCTGCGCATCGATGGATTTGCTCTTCAGTGTTTGGACTTTTAGCAGTGAAAATTAAACCACACTGAACTGAACTAAACTGAACTTCAACTCTGAAAACTGGACTTTACTAGAACTTCTATGTTAAGCTGCTTTGACACAATCTACATTGTAAAAAGCGCTATAGAAATAAACATGAATTGAATTGAATTACAGTAGAGGTGTGGATATTATTGCTTTAGTAGCAGTGTGTATCTTTAACACTGTATTCCTATTCCAAATGGGATAAATGTGACTTCGAAGTGCACGTCATGATTGAGGACACTTTTGAACACTTGTCCAAACTCAGGGGCTCAAATCTATCTGGTTGAAAGGGCCTTGAAGATAATGAAAATATCGAAAGTTACAAGTGATTTTAATTTCATGGTTTTTTGTGTTGCATTTCAAGGAACAACTTTTTGTCCCCTACACCTTTCAAATATCAGTGTGGGAGTTTTGTTGTTACCATCTTGTGTGAAGATGTCTTTCATTCTCACTCATTCATTAGTCTCTATTTCAGAGGATGCCACAGTGGAATGAACCGCCAACTATTCTGGCATATGTTTTTTACAGCGGATACCCTTACAGCCGCAACCCAGTACTGGGAAACATCCATACAAATTCATATACTATGGACAATTTAGTTAATCCAATTCACCTATAGCGCATGTGTTTGGACTGTGGGGGAAACCGGAGCACCCAGAGGAAACCCACGCCAACACGCGGAGACCATGCAAACTCCACACAGAAATGCCAACTGGCCCAGCTGGGACTCGAACCAGCGACCTTCCTGCTGTGAGGCGACAGTGCTAACCACTGAGCCACCATGCCGTCTGGGATATATAAAACTATACAAGTATGACATTTACAGTCATACTGAGTGCAGCAGCGAATAGTTTACCTCATTGTTGAAAATATAATAACTAGCATTATTTATTATAGTTCAGTCCAAAGTACAACTTTGATTTTAAGTCGAAACAAAGAAATTAAATTCATCGTCTATAAAACAATACTTTACCTTTGATTTTTTTTTCCTTTGTGCAGAATAAATATTTTGATTAATATTCAAATAGATTTTTCATTTTCAACCAAGTCAAAACTATAATTTGAGGGTAATTTATTAATTTAGTTGTAACAAATGACCGGATTGTTTTTAGGTTGGTCCAAATCAAGTGTCACAACACACTGAGGACTTGACACGAGAAGTATAGAAATCAGCACAGTTTATTGAAAACAACAATGTATTCAAAGTCTTAGCTTGTGAATGAGAGTTCATTGAAGAGATGGGGAAATCCAGTGCAGACACACAACACACACAAAGGGAATCCAGGAGTACGAGGAACCAGGAGATAACACAGAGACCCTGGAGAATGGATCGGGTGAAGCTCAGGGTGTGAGTATCAGGACCGACACTGGTGAAGTGAACTGAGATGCTCTTATAGTGTGTGTCTGTGTGTGTGTATGTGCACAGGTGCTGGTAATCAGTAATCTGGTGATTGGGAACGGGTGTGTGTGAGTTCTGGGCTGCATCCGAAACCGCCTACTACTCAGTAGGTACTGCATTTGAATTTAAACGTACTACTCGGCTGTTAGAAAAGTGCGTTCTATACAGTATGAATGTGAGCAGTATGAATGGAATTCGGACGTACTACATCCGCCGAATTGGGTGAATCCAACGACTGCCTGACATCAAGATTATACTTTGATAATTTTTTTGCTTTAAGGGAAATTGAATAAAACAGGTTATAATCAGAAACCGTAATTTTACACTTAACCCAATATAAAAATGTCCTGTGCATGACTATTCCATTTGAACCATACCTTGGGAGAGGTGAGTGCTGTTAAAGGTGCAGCAATCTGACCAAAGTTCCTGATGAATCGCCGGTAAAAGTTGGCGAATCCCAAGAACCGCTGCTGAGCTTTACGAGAATCAGGGGTTGGCCACTCGGCAACAGCCCTTATCTTACAGGGATCTGACACAGTAGTTGCACTTTTTGACTAGATTTTCTTCGTAAATATTTGATGAAAAACTGCTGCAAATCAATCCACAGCTCTGCTTTACTGGGCCGTATTTTCACAGATTTGGTTCTGTGGTTCCTCCTATTGTGGCTTGCAGTGGAGAAACTGCTGGAGGACGGGGGGTCCGAGGGTCAAATTGAGAATGCATGAGGTCAAAGGTCGAGCGCGTGGCCGCTGTTGCTGGAGGGACACCTGCAGATGAAGGATCCTGTGTGACTTAATGGCTCTCAGAACAAATACAAAGTGACAGTCTGTGCTAGTGAACTGGCCATTATGAGCTTTGTTTAGTTGCTGCCCTGCAGTCTGAAATGAAGCCGGCTTGAATGAAAGCCACAGACGAAACTTCAGAAAGCCACCCCACAGGCACGATATTACCATAAACTAACATATCAAAGCATCTTTCTTCTGTCATGCTCAATGCAAATGAAAGCACACTGATTGGCCTCTGAGGTAAAGCAGCTGGACTTTGGCTGTAATTGCAAACAGAGCATGTGCTGTAGGCTACGACTACACTAATCCAGATACATTTGAAAATGTTTTCGTCTAAAAACACTCCCTGTCCACAATATCGTTTAATTCTTTCCGAAAAAATGGTCATCCACACCAAAACGACTGAAAATGCTTTCGTTCATGTACTGCGCGTGCGCACAGACGTAAGGCGCATTTACCTGCTCATATCCGCCTGCCGTTTATTTACTTTCCGTCTCTTTGAAACATCGCGGCAAAATGTCAAAGAAACAATAGTTCGGTGTGCTTTGAAGAGAGGCAATATGGAGCATCTACAAACTGACATTAATAAAGCTGTCAAAACGGACAGCAGGCAAAACATCTGCTTATCAATGTCGTCCATCATGTTAGCTGAATTGGTCACATGACTGCGTCACATGAGTAAAATGCGTCATCGTTTTCGAAAGCCTCCGTTTTCACAATCCACACTGCAACACATCTTCAACTTTATCTACTTTGGTCAGTGTTTACGTTTGTTTTTCCTAAAAACGCCATCTCGGTGTGGACAGAAGGCCAAACAGAGAGAAAAATATGTGTTTTTAAACGAAAACGTATTAGTGTGGACATGGCCGTAGTATGGGTCTTCGCTTTTAAGTTTTGAAACTGAATGAATTGCATTATTGGTCAGGTGAAGTATGACCCTGAGATTTTTTTACAGGAAAGAACTACACATTAATTCATGCATTAAAACCTTTTTTCACATTTAATCATTTCTTATCATTTTTTAAAATACACTTGATGTGTCAGCTTACACATTAAAACACACGTGAGGAGTTTATTTAAACTACTTTTAACCTTCTTTGTTAATTTTCTTCACACTTTAGTTTAAATAGCAATTCACACCATTTACTACTGGCTTATTGCCTTATTATAATTAAGATAATAACTGTTTATTAGCACTTATAAAGTATGATCTTATTTTACATCCCCCCTAAACCCAACTACTACACTGTAAAAAGCGATTAGTTACTTAACTTGAGTAAAGCGAGTAAACCTGTAGCCTTAAAGGTGCAGTATGTAAGTTTGACACCCAGTGGTTGAACTAGGTATTACATTCCTGGAACAAAACAAACGCAAGCGCAGGTTGCCCGATTGAGGAGCGAGTCTGACGATTGAGTCTAAAGGCTGATTTAAACTGTGTTCTAAATAAAAGCAACGGCACACGATAGAAGAAATATTTTCCATATTAAAAGGAGTTTTTGTTCTAACCAACACCTCGAATTGATATTTTAGAAACGGCTTCTATTTCTCACAGCTGAACAACAGAAAACTGACAATGATCACCTCAGGTACACCTCATGTGCTTGATTCAGTGTTAAATGCTAATAATGTGAGTTTGAATGCCATTTTACATGACATTTATTGCCATACTACTGAAAGCAGCAGCAGATAGTTCACCTCAGATCTGGAAAATAAAATAAACCGTCTGAAATTGAACTTTAGAACTGTGACTCAAAACCAACACATATCAGTGATTCAGCATCTACATTTAATAATGTTAAAGAGGTTTGATATGTATTAAATAGATTATAAATCTTACCATTTCATGAATGAGTGCATATTTTGTGCTTCTGAATGGCTGTATTTAAATTTTTGTGGTGTTTCGTCTGGTGCAAACAGCCAAACTGCCAAACACAGCGGATGCCCTTCCAGCTGCAACCCAGTACTGGGAAACACCCATACACTCTCACATTCACACACTACGGCCAATTTAGTTTATTCAGTTCACCTATACCGCATGTGTTTGGACTGTGGGGGAAACCAGAGCGCCCGGAGGAAACCCACACCAACACGGGGAGAACATGCAAACTCCACACAGAAATGCCAACTGACCCAGCCGAGGCTCGAACCAGCAACCTTCTTGCTGTGAGGCAACAGCCTAGCCACTGCGCCACCGCCATAAACTTTACTTAAAAAGTTAATTTACTTAATAAATTTAAGGCAATGAGTTTACTCAGTTTTTAAAGTAAAGTCAATTAATCACTTTAAAAGCAATGGGTTTACTCACTTATTTAAAGTTGACTAATTGCTCTTTACAGTGTACCTTTCTAACTAACTATTAATAAGCAGCTAATTAGTTGTTTATTGAGCTAAAAGTCTTTTTTGTGCATTAAAATAAAGGTGGATCCTTTAAAGTTAATATTTTAGATTTACCTTAACATTTACCAAATTGTAACGGGTTGTGTGTTGTAAAAAAAACTGTTTGTAAATCATATTTAATAATATGAACGAATTTTAATATTGTAGTTTATAATATTGAATAGGGTTTTGTAAAGACCACGCTTCAAAATGTGAAAATATAGAATGAATGTAATTTTTACCTCTACAATACTCTACATAAATCAATCATTGTAACAGACTGAAGTTATCATCTGCTGTTAACAAGCTACATCCCAGTCAGGAATAAATATAGTTCAAATACTGTTTTAAGTTCTGGTGGGAGTGCTTACAGGAAAATCAGCCTCAGACCCAATGTTATGTCTACACTCTTGTTCTGTCTGGATTATTTGCACATCAGTGGCAGTGGTCAAGTGTGGCACTGGACACTATCTACATCTGTCATTACCACACACACACACACACACACACACGCACACACACACTTTTAACTGGTGTCTGGAAAACCTCTCTTTGCCACATCAACAGAAACATGCACTCAAAATGTTCGTCTCACCTCTCTGAGAACTGTATTAATCTCTCTCTCTCTCTCTCTCTCTCTCTCTCTCTCTCTCTCTCTCTCTGTGTGAATGTGACCGACTGAAACCTTTATTTTTACTTTTGGAAAATATCTGTACATCTTTCAGTGAAATGTTTTCTGTGAGAGCTTTTATTTGTGGTTTTAAATGTGTTAAAAGAAATGGGTTTAAACGTCAACTCCTGGATTTTGTTTTAGTTCAGGCTAAACTAGCTGTTTATATGAGCAGAACAAATAAGGTTGAAAGGTTGTCTGGGGAAGATGTGGTGGTAAAGTTTGTAAATGTGTCACACTTGACCTTTGTTTTTCTAATACAACATGTACAAAAGATTTATTGAGATTGGAGATGAGGTGGTGTGGAAGCGGGGCATTGTGTTCACTTTTTGAAGCGGAGTTAGTTTTTACAGATTTAATATCATTTATTTGCTGAGGCTCTTGTGTGTTTTGACATGTTGAATCATTGTAGGGATGTGTGACTTATTGTACTCTCTCGTATCTTGAGTAGATGGTTGGCCTTTGCTGTAGGAAAAGACAAAATGGTGATTATTTTATAAGAATCTCAAGATTATTGGAGAATTTGAAAATGTGTGGATTTACAAACAGATGTTGTGCTCTGTTAAAGATGGAGAACTCATATTTACAAGACGGCTTGAGTAAAATTGTGTTGTTGTTTTTTTAATTATATGAAAGAAAGTAGAAATTTAAAAATATAAATCTCGCTCTCTCTGTCATGGGTAGGCTCACTCACAGATCGCAGGAGTTATCAAACACATTTATTTACAAAAAACACAACAGGAATAGAACATCAAACACAGGTTGGACATGGAGATGTGACAATAGAGTGGAGGAACTATGACGTCACCTTGTAGGCCAATCGGCTGCTAGCATAAAACTGGTTCCCTCGATAAAATCCCCATAGGGTTTTCCCATAGGCTTTTCGAAGATTGCAAATAATAAACTCTGTGTTCAAACACTGTTCATTACACTTACACGTTTTGTCCATCCGGATAATCCTCACACGAAAATAAAACATTTAGCACTTTTGGATCTTAAATGCAAACGCAGGAACTGAAAAGCTAACATTAGGCTATAAACGGACTACAGTATATTCGGGGCGCACGCCTGTGACGTCAGCACCACCCGGCTACAGACAACTTTTCAAGCTTATTTTTAGAAATATGGTCCATGACAAAGATTTACTTTCTCGGTTTATTATATTACAATCTACGCTATATATTATAAACAAATACAAATACGCAAAAAAAACACATCTGTATATAGGCCTATGTGCCTTTTGGATTTTTTTACGTGGGAAATACATTTGTTTTGCTTTACGGTTGTTGTAAAGGTTTTAAAACACGTATGTTTTATAAATATGCCTACATGTGTTAAAACATATTTAAATAAGTGTATCGCGTGCCTGCATACAGTCCGCTTACCTTGATGAGGCGTGAAGGACAGGTCTATCAAATGCCTGAAAGTTCCATCATGGACACAGAACAACATTCAATATTCTTTTTTGTCACGAAGTACAGCGAAAATCAGCCCATACAGTCACATATGCTATACATTTTAAGGAATGTAAATATTGCAGTTATGACAGAGATAAGTGTGTTCAGATGAAAAAAAAACGATGAAAAACCAATTGATCACGTTAAAATGACAGTTAATATTAATGTATTTTTACAAATGTATTCACACGTTTGCATTACCGAAAGCAGAAAAGAGACTGGTAAGCAGTATCCTCATAAAATCATTTTATTAAAATTAATGATCAACAAATTAATCTGTCTTGACGGTCTCTACAAGTGAAGGCATTATTTACACACAATATGAATTCCCAATTAGAAAAATACTACAAACTATAATATACTATTTATGAAAATACTTAAATAACAGACAAATCTAAATGCCCAATGCAAGCAGGCTGCATTCCAGACCAGTTCAGCTCGATGACGTATAATGTCTCCAACATCGCCTGTAGTCCCATTTAGCAACTTGATAGCAACCGTCTTTTTAATGAAGCGTAACCGATTTTAAAAATCAAGAGTGTGATGTAACTGATGCGTTTTATGTCGTAGAATAAAACGTGAATGTATCTTGAGTTTGTGGTAACCACGAACCTTATTTTAGCAATTTAACCGAAATCCCATTCAAAAAACCCATTGACTTGAGGGATGAGGGAACCGGAACTGCTAAAATGCTAACTCGCTTCCGGGTTTTTGCATACAAATTGATGTCATAGTTCCTCCACTCTATACAATACCAGACCAAGAACTTGTTCTTCTTCTTTGTTGTTTAATGGCGGTCGGCAACCAACGTTAACGTGCATTACCACCACCTACTATACTGGAGTGTGAGTCAACTACCTCCCAAATAACAAAAAAAAACAAAAAAACTTTCATCTTTTAAATTCTGTTAATTAGGCCAGTTCTTCTTAGATAATTTAATAAACTTTCATTATGGCCCCCAAGTATAATTTTAATGCTGATTTCAAAAGGTCCTTGCTTCATAATTTCTTTCTTTAATATTTCTCTTTCTATGAGTTTTTGTCAGTGAAATAATACGTGTTCGACTGATTCCTCTTGACAATGATCACATATAGCCGCGGTCACACTGGACTTTTCACCCCATAGACTTCAGACCGGAAACGCAAGCTCGTGCAACAAGTTTCACAGTTCGCTGTGTTGCAAAGTTCAAGCTTGGTGAACTCTGACCTGCGAAATTGCATCACGTGATTGCGTGAGACCAATCGAGGATCAAAACATGACCTCTCTGGACAGAAATGTAAAACATGGACCAATCGCTCGCTTTTTTTAAAATGTCTAATCATCTTGTTTAATCCCGCCCCTTTTCGCAGCGCCGTACGACAGAATTTCGCACGCACAAACTCTAATGCTGCGGTCACACTAGAGTTTGAGCATGTGAAATTCTGTAGAACGTCGCTGCAAAAAAGGGCGGAATTAAACAAGATGATTAGACGTTTAAAAAAGCAAGCGATTGGTCCATATTTTACATTTCTGTACAGAAAAGTCATGTTTTGATCTTCGATTGGTCTCATGCAATCACGTGATGCAATTTCGCAGGTCAGAGTTCAACGAGCTTGAGCTTTGCTCCACAGCAAACTACGAAACTTGTCACACAATCTTGCGTTTCCGGTCTAACGCATTTGCGTGGGTATGAATGGAAGTCTATGGGGTGAAAAGTGCAGTGTGACCGCAGCTTCAGCCAGTTGGATGTTTCCCTATTAGATGTAATGTTTTATTTAAACCTGTGTGTCCCATTCTCAATCGTGTAATTATTTTCTCCTGCTTTATTATTATTTCCTTTACCTGTCCTCCAATTTCCTACTTTCTCCTGAATTCTATAGTAGTGCAGACCAAGAACTAAACACACTCAGGGATATAAATACACAAGACATGATTGAACTGAATACAAACAGAGGTGTGACACAGGTGGAACTAATGAAACTAATGAATGGCGGGAAAACTGAACAAAGGAGTCACATGACAATAACACAACGGATGGAACATATGGAACACAACGCATGGCACAATAATACGACGGAGACACCAGACTGTGACACTCACTTTCTCTTGAGTATATGGTTGACAAGAAAAGCAAACATTTTGGGAAAGGGTTCCACCAACATTGTTGTTTTAACTTATTTGATTACTTGTTTGATTACTGCTCGTGGTTGGTGAGTTTGCTTGTTATGAACATTTGTAGAACTTTGGTGTATGAATGTATGAGTAATTATGAATGAATGAATACGGGCCAAACACTAGTGTAGAGTACCCGGCCTTCTTGGAGTCCTTGGGAGGGGTGCTGGAAGGTGCTCAGTCTGAGGACTCCCTTGTTCTACTGGGGACTTCAATGGCCACGTGGGTAATGACACCTGGAGAGGCGTGATTGGGAGGAACGGCCTCCCTGATCTGAATCCGAGTGGTGTTCTGTTATTGGACTTCTGTGCTAATCACAGTTTGTCCATAACGAACACCATGTTCGAACATAAGGGTGTCCATCAGTGCACATGGCACCAGGACACCCTAGGG
>CAIGQV010016850.1:550296-578481 GCA_903798115.1 Danio jaintianensis | reverse complement strand
CTGGCAATAAAGCTCTTTCTGATTCTTTCTGATTCTGATTCTGATTCGGAATGGTGGGCGGGGAGAACCAGCTCATTAGATTTAAAGGCACAGGCAACAAAAACAGCTACTATGTCCAAATAGCTCACATTTCCCAGATTTAAAAAGGTATAATAAATGATCTGATGGGTATTTTGAGCTGAAACTTTACAGACACATTCTGGAGACACAAAAGATTTATATTAAATCTTGGAAAATGGTTAAAATTGGTGCCCTTTAAATATATAATTTCTTATGGGGGCTAATAATATTGACCTTAAAATGTGTTTTCATAAATTAATAAACACTTTTCTTCCAGCCAAACTACAAGAAATAATATTTTCTCCAGAATAAAAAAATATTTATAGCAAATACTGTGAACATTTCGTAGCTCTGTTAAACATCTCTTAGGATATAATTACAATTTCAATACATAGTTTTGCCTTCAACTGCATATATAACTCTACAGAGCTGGATTTGCCAGATCATGAGCTGTTATAGTGTTGTAGATATAAAAACAGATCCCTGAAAACGTTACATGAGCAATAAAGTTGCCTGTCAGTTGTATGTCCAGCCAAAGTTATTGCAAATACAGTGCTGAGCATAAATTAGTACATCCCTGATAGGTTTGTCTTTTAGATTAATACTTTTTATAGGATGCTTTATAATAATATATTTGTGCATACATTAGATTAGTTAGTACTACAAATCTGGGTGTGTATACAACTTGAATGATCATATTTGTAGACTTAGATGTAAAAAAGCAGTAATAAGGTATAGCTAAGGGTGGTGCGGTGGCGCAGTGGGTAGCGCTGTCGCCTCACATCAAGAAGGTCGCTGGTTCGAGCTTCAGCTGGGTCAGTTGGTATTTCTGTGTGGAGTTTGCATGTTCTCCCCGTGTTGGCGTGGGTTTCCTCCGAGTGCTCTGGTTTCCCCCACAGTCCAAACATATAGGGGAATTGGGTAAGCTAAATTGACCGTAGTGTATGTGTGTGAATGGGAGTGTATGGGTGTTTCCCAGTGATGGGTTGCAGCTGGAAGGGCATCCGCTGCGTAAAAAAGCATATGCTGGATAAGTTGGCGGTTCATTCCGCTGTGGTGACCCCAAATTAATAAAGGGACTAAGCCAAAAAGAAAATGAATGAATGAATGAATGAATGAATTAATGGTTTAGACCAACTTTACGAAAGTATGACTTAAAGAGGGTATATTTAACTTCGGGAAACATATTAACGTTAAGGTACAGCTTACAAGGTACACTAAAAATGTAAATGAAAAAATCCAAGACAACAAATTATTTATTTACTTTAACGTAATTTAATAAGTGAATCAGGTTGCAATTTAATTCAACAAAAAAAATAAGGCAGGAAGAATTTTTTTCTTTTACAGTGTGACTTTAAGAATGACAGTCCTTCATTCATTTTCCTTCGGCTTAGTCCCTTATTTATCAGGGGTCGCCACAGTGGAATGAACCGCCAACTATTCCAGCATATGTTTTACGCAGCGGATGCCCTTCCAGGCGCAACCCAGTACTGGGAAACACCCACACACTCTCATCCACACACACACTCATAAACTATGGCCAATTTACTCCATCATTTGCCCCATTGACGTCCATTATAATGACATTTTTTGATTGCAAAGTCATGACAGCATATAATCATGCATTCTTTTTTTGTGATCAAATTTTTATTGAACAGTTGGAAATAATCTAGCATACATTGTTATAGACAAGGATAGCAACCAACTGCATTTTCTATTAATACCCACCCACCCCTGGCGAAAATAATAAATAATTAAACAAAAAAAGAAACAAATCAAAGCCAAAAACAAGAAGAGAGAGAGAAATAATAATAATAAGAATAAGAATAATAAGAAAAAATAAATAAATAAATAAATAAATAAAAAGTTGCAATACATGTAAATAAATAAATAAATAAATACATAATAATAATAATAAATAAATAAATTTACCTCTGCATTTAACTTCTTACAAGAACACTTTAAACAAAGGTAGATACTTTGGACTTTTACACATAGGTTAAATAAAATGCAAAGAAAAATAATCATGCATTCTTGATTGTTGTTGGTTCTCCCTGTTGGGGAAATGTGTATTTTTTACTGTTGATCATCAGTTGGCAGCATTAGATAGGCCTGTGCAAAAAACGTTTTTGGCTTTTATATGGAGTTCTGTGGAGTAAAACAGCAGATTATAGTGTGTGTGTGTGTGTGTGTGTGTGTGTGTGTGTGTGTGTGTGTGTGTGTGTGTGTGTGCGTGTGTGTGTGTGTGTGTGTGCGTGTGTGCGTGTGTGTGTGTGTGCAGAAATACACTTACTGTGTTCTGAGAGCTGAGCTGCTTATTTTGATTTTCTCAGACATATCAAGATAAGGGCGCAAAGGTCACTCTCACACATGCACACTCACACACACACACACAATACTCCATATAGAAGGCAGAAACTAAGCACTGCAACTGATGATCAACCGTAAAGATTTTTGTCCCTGTTCCCAACAGGGAAAACCAGCAACAATCAAGAATGCATGATTATATGCTGTCATGGCTTTGCAATCAAAAAATGTCATTATAATGGAAGTCAATGGGGCAAAAACAGCCACCAACATAATGAAAGGGTAGTCAATTTGCCCAGAGTGTATTGTTGAATTGTTGAACAATTTTAAAGCATTTTCCCTTAAATATGCATCAAAATAAGATTTGTCAGCAAAAATCATTCCATTTGCTGAAATATAGAGAAAGTTGTGGTCAAATTAAGACTCAAAATCAGCCCAGAGTGGATGAAAACATCTCCAACAGCGCACAAGGGTTAAGAAGGTTTTGAGAAACGCAGCCCTGAGCACTACATGTTGAGATGTTTCTTCGGTGGGTCACCTCGGGTCGTGTCGGGTGAAGTTACACAAATAAACTGTGATGTAAAGCAGCGGTCTGACAGAAGCACCTTCACTTCATCTCTGTTTCAGATCCACTTCCCCCAGAGACCCCACAGAACGCCAGGACGGGCAACCAGACGCTTCACCCCGACGGCACAGTGAGTGTTCTGGTCCTGTGGGAGACCCCCAGCGAGAGCGACCTGGTGGTCCACCACTACAAGGTGACCTGGAGCCCTCGAGGAACACCCTCCAGCAGCCAGAGTCGGGCGGGAAGGGTCACCGACAGGGTAAGATCCTGCAAAATACTGCACATACTTTTATATCTCTGCTAAACTGCGAACCTGTAGGGGGTTGCGCTTAGTGTTTATCTATGTGGAAAGTTCATTTCAGAAGAATGAATAAGAAAATTAAGCCAGACTGAGGCTTGCGGATAGTGGCCAAAATTTAGTTGAGGCTGTCGAGGTTAGAGAACAGTTTTTACCTTTCTCTCATAAAACTGAACCTGAGTCCGTAGAGAGGGGAGAAATTTCCCCGAGATGTTTTTCTTGGGTTTTTCGGTGCTGGAATGTCAGACCCAGGAAGTGCTAAATCTGCGGCTGAGTTTAAGGATTTGAGCGTATGTTTTGACTGGTCAGCCTTGGCCAGGTGTTGGACTCGTGTGCTCCACCTGTGAAGCAGTAAAACACTCCAGCCAGTAAAAAGTGGCTTTCCCACCACAACGACCGCAAGATAAACAAGCAGCTGGCCTAGTGATCAGTGTATTTTATTGTAGTCCGTGTGCTCTTCTGAAAGCCGCAACTCTCAAATGGTTTTGATTAGGTCATTTGTTTTTAGAATGCAATAACCTCCGAGTCTGAGAAAGCAATCTATTTTATTGAACAGTAGCCTATAAAGGCCTATTTCGGCTGACAGATTTTTGTTCGCAGAACGGATCACTGCGAGCGATTAAGAGTTATTGAGACTAATAGAAAATGTCAGATCATTTTCAAAACCGCCTGGAATTAAGAATTCATCCGATCCAAAAAACACAACTTAGCTGAAACTAAATGCACGGTGGCTCTATATGTCTGCTGTTGTGCAGTTTTGGAATGACAAAAGTATGGCTCGTTTAAGACAATAGCACTATTTGTCTACTAGTTGTGCAGAAACTTTTCCGTCTGAACTGTTTGTTTGAAAGATTACATTAATATGATTACTGTACATGATGGACTTAAGCCGCAGTCACACTAGAGTTTGAGCATGCACAATTGTTTCGTACAGTGCTGTGTAAAGGGGCGGTGATGAAACAAGATGATGCGACTGATAAAATTCAGAAAAAAATTTATGCATTCGCATGTGTATCAGTGAAAGACGAGTCTTCGCTGACGTCCAGTGTTCACCAGCCTCCGGCGCCTAGACTGCAGCTCTGCACAAAGACGTTTGGCCATAGGAGAAATAGTCGTGCCCAACTGAGCCTGGTTTCTCTCGAGGTTTTTTTCCCCTTCACTTTCGCAAATTGGTGAAGTTCGTTCCTCGCCGCTGTCGCCACTGGCTTGCATGGTTCGGGACTTGTAGAGCTGCGCATCGATGGATTTGCTCTTCAGTGTTTGGACTCTCAGCAGTGAAAATTAAACCACACTGAACTGAACTTAACTGAACTTAAACTCTAAAAACTGGACTGACACTGTTTCAATTCACTATAATCTTCTATGTGAAGCTGCTTTGACACAATCTACATTGTAAAAGCGCTATAGAAATAAAGATGAATTGAATTGAATTGAATCCCCAGGTGGAAATAGAGAATAAAGAAAATAATTAGCGTAGCTGCTGTTCATAGTGTATTTAAACGAGATGCAAAAATGGAGTGTTATAGATGAAAATAGCAGTTAAATAAACAAACATAAATAAGCAAACACCAAGGCAACCCGTGGTGCTGAAATATAATTGGCTAAAGTGGCATTGGGTGGGTTAAAAACAAAGTCACCCGTTCCGGCACGTAACGCGCATGTTCAAAGCAGAATATCTGACTTTAGCATTGTTTTTCAGATAAACAAGAATGTTCACTTGGCATGTTTCTTAAATATCTGCAAATATATTATGGTATTTTTATGCTTTAATCGAGTCAAAAACGTACATACAGCACCTTTACAGCCGATTCGAATGTTATCACTCGATTGAATGGGCGTTGTCAGTGGTTATCAGCTGATAGATATGGGCCAGTAGGGGCCTTCTGCGCCTACTATTAGGCTCAGAAGGCTGTAATCATCCATCCACATGGTTACTCAGCTATAGATCACATACGGTTGCGGCCAGAAGTTAACGAGAAGTATTTATATTATTTATTAAATTTCCCATTAATAGTATTTTATTAACGTCTACTCCAACCCTAAACAGTAATGTAAAAACAGATCTGGATCTGGAGTCTACTCTGTTAGTATAGCTGATTAACCATGTGCATGGATGATAACAGCTTAGATTTTGAGCCTACTAGTAGGCGCAGAAGGCCCCTACTGGCCCATATCTATCAGCTGATATCCACTGATAACGCCCATTCAATCGAGTGATAACATTCGAATCAGGAGACCTTTAAAAAAATTTCAATAAAAGTCTCTTTTTCAAACTTTATAGTTGGAAGTGAAATAATCAACATAGGCTCATTCTGAAAACGTAGCCCTATATACGTTTCTGGAGATCGCGAATTATGTAGCCAGAGCTACGTATGGCTGCATTCATCTTTAAAATAAACGCTACGGGGCGGTATGACGCCGTTCCTTTTCGTGCTTACCAGCTGACCGCTTACCTCCGTATGGACGGCTTTTCCGCTGTCACCAGTTGGTTCGGTAGCTCGACATGTACGTCGGCAGACTTGAGACACAGAGCGGCAACGGGATTCGAGTCCGGTGAAGAACGGTTCCAGAAAGCAGGTAAGACAAAAACAAAAGCAAAAAAATTAAATAAACAAGTAAATAACAGGGTGAGAATGTGGTTGCTTTTTAAAACACTGCGATTGGGTTTAGGGAAGGGTGTGGCTGGGTCAATCTGTGCTTTTTAAAATGCTATTGGTTGGGTTTAGGGAAGGGGGAGGATGGGGGGATCGGTCAGTTGGTCAGTCAGTACATCAGTCAGTCGACAGCGACCTCTGGTGGATTTTTGTGAGAACAGCAGGTGCGAATGGCACTTACGAGAGATATTTGAGATCTGAAAAAGTGTACACAGCGGCCTCTGGTGGATTCGCGAAAACAAAAACTGCAAAAAAACTTAGCTCCTGAGACGTATTTGGTGCTCTCCAGAAATTTATATAGGGGTACATAATCGGAATGAGCCTGGGTTGGAAATAATCTCTGAATGTGTTGTAAATTCCGATACAAAAATCTACTGGTCTTTTGTCTGTTATTTTACGGACGTATTTCTAAATATATATATATTACTAAACTACTAAAATGTCAATGAAGTTACTTAGTTTAACTACAGAGTTGAATTTTCAAAATTCAAAAAACTAAATTCGACAGAGCAGAGATCAAGGTTCATATTGCATTCATCATTCTTGAATCACTAAATATGGAAACTGTTAAATAACAGATGTTTTGACAGTGTATACCCGTTATTCATTTTCTTTTCGGCTTAGTCCCTTTATTAATCCAGGGTCACCACAGCGGAATGAACCGCCAACTTTTCCAGCATATGTTTTTACGCAGCGGATGCTCTTCCAGCTGCAACCCATCACTGGGAAACATCCTTACATACTCATTCACACACACACACACTACAGACAATTTAGCTTACCCAATTCACCTATACCACATCCTTGGAGTTGTGGGGGAAACCGGAGCACCCGGAGGAAACCCACGCGAACATGGGGAGGACATGCAAACTCCACACAGAAATGCCAACTGACCCAGCCAAGGCTCGAACCAGCGACCCTCTTGCTGTGAGGCGATTGTGCTACCCACTGCGCCACCGTGACGCCCCTGTATACCAGTTATCTCACATTATTTGTATCTTTTTGATTTAGTGGCTAATTCAGATGAATGTGTACGATCTCATTCACACATTTTAGTATGATTTGCTCATCACCCAATGATGGTTGGGTTTAGGGGCGGGGTTTGGTGCCACGCCTCCTTTTAAAAAGTGTACATTTTTGTTTGACTGAACTTGTATGAATTCAAATGAATTAGCCAATAAACCGACAAAAATGTAAAATAGTTTTGTTTCCTCTTGAGATCAGGTTATTGCAAGAAATGATACAGCTGTGGACGGAATGTAACGAGAATTATTTATTCAATTATTCATTAATTGTATTTTAGGGCGGCGCAATGGGTAGCGCTGTCGCCTCACAGCAAGAAGGTCGCTGGTTCGAGCCTCGGCTGGCTCAGTTGGCATTTCTGTGTGGGTTTTGCATGTTCTTCCCATGTTCGTGTGGGTTTCCTCTGGGTGCTCCGGTTTCCCCCATAAGTCCAAAGACATACGCTATAGGGGAATTGGGTAAGCTAAATTGTCCGTAGTGTATGTGTGCGAATGGGAGTGTATGGGTGTTTCCCAGTGATGGGTTGCAGCTGGAAGGGCATCCGCTGCATAAAACATATGCTGGATAAGTTGGCGGTTCATTCCGCTGTGGCAACCCCGGATTAATAAAGGGACTAAGCCGAAAAGAAAATGAATGAATTAATTGTATTTTGTTAACAGCTACCCCTACCCCAATCATAAACCCAACCCTCACAGTAATGTAATGTCAGTAATTATACAGAGTAATATTCGTATTATTTATTACATTACCTATTAAATTGTATTTTATTAACGTCTATCCCCACCCCAACCCTTGCAGTAATGTAAAAATATGAATACAGTGGGGACACGGTGGCTCAGTTGTTAGCACTGTTTCCTCACAGCAAGAAGGTCGCTGGTTCGTATCCCTGCTGGGTCAGTTGGGATTTCTGTGTGGAGTTTGCATGTTCTCCCCGTGTTGGCGTGGGTTTCCTCTGGGTGCTCCGGTTTCCCCCACAGTCCAAACACATGCGCTATAGGTGAATTGAATAAACTAAATTGTCCGTAGTGTATAAGTGTGTGTGTGAATGAGTGTGTATAGATGTTTCCCAGTACTGGTTTGCAGCTGGAAGGGCATCCGCTGTGTAAAACATATGGTGGATAAGTTGGCGGTTCATTCCGCTGTGGCGACCCCTGATGAATAAAGGGACTAAGCCATGAATGTTGTACAGTGTCACAAATATTATGCTATATTGATGTGAGTTTTCACAGCTGTATGCCATCTAGAATTTACTATGAGATCAGGCTGCTATACCTCATAAGCTGTGTGTCATTTCTGAGGCTTTAAAGGGTAAATCCGAAGACTTCTTGCATCATCACGGTGCAAAAGATGCTGTCCTATTTTGCAGGCTCTATCAAACTTGGCCTTGAAATGCATCTTATATACAGGGCTATGAAGGAAATGGATCAACAAATGGATCAGTTCACCCATTGTGGACTTTAAAAGCCTCGTCGTCAAAGGAAGCAGTCTCTGAGTTGAGACACAGCTGAAGTAATGGAAGCAGCAGGCACTACTGGTGACAAACGACGGAAAGAACAACACTGTCTGAGACTTTGGATCAAAAGAGTGTAAATTTGCACGATGCAGTGTATTTTTTGGAGCTTATTTGCTGAAAGCATTTCAGTCTTGAGATGACAGAATCATGGGCCAGGAGCTGTGCAGCATTACACCTGCTTTTATAATGCTATTTTTGTTGATCCAATCAGAAGTGGCCACTGGTAAATTCCAATCTAGGCTCATTGGAAATGCATATCTTAGCCTACATTTTTGCGAAATTTTAAATAAGTTGATCTGGTTATGGGTGACGCGGTGGCGCAGTGGGTAGCACAATTGCCTCACAGCAAGAAGGTCGCTGGTTCGAGCCTCGGTTGGGTCAGTTGGCATTTCTGTGTGAAGTTTGCATGTTCTCCCCGTGTTCGTGTGGGTTTCCTCCACAAGTCCAAAGACATGCGGTATAGGTGAATTGGGTAAGCTAAATTGTCCGTAGTGTATGAGTGTAAATCAGTGTCTTTGGATGTTTCCCAGTGATGGGTTGTGCCTGGAAGGGCATCCGCTGCGTAAAAACATATGCTGGATAAATTGGCGGTTCATTCCGCTGTGGCGACCCCGGAGTAATAAAGGGACTAAGCTAAAAAGAAAATGAATGAATGAATGATCTGGTTATGTTTTGATGTACATTTCAGATGACAAATCCACTAGAGGACACTGTCCACATATTTTCCAATCTAAAATGCACTATTTAGGGTACATTTTGTTATATGCTTCAGATTTATGTCTTTCTTGTCCACGTCCACACAAGAAAGCGGGGCTTGTTGTACAGAACAGCTTGCAAACCACTAACCTAAACCCTTCCCTAAAGCCATGAAATAGTGTTTTCAGAAGCAGATGTAAGAGAAAACTGCACCTCAATCATGTAGTTTTACCTTGATTTTGCATTGCTTTTACCTCTTTTTTTGGAAGCATGCTTCACCGGACTCGAACCCAATCCCCCTGCATCAAATAAAACACCGTACAATGTGAGCCATTGAGCAAACTGACCACACCAGAAAAGCTGACCATGTGGAGATAAATAGATTACGCAAACATATTACATTACAAATCAGAGAATCTGTTAAGTTTATTTGTGGAGTTTATTTGTTAAAGAACTGCATGAAAATAATCCTTTATTAATCGCAAATATGTCCCTGTAAATATCAATGTGAAAAGGAACAAAAGTTGCTGGTGACATACTGCCCCCTAGTGTTTAGTTTACCTACAAACTGCGGTCAACCGTATGTTTAAGTAGTTTCACAATAATGTGGGCTGAAGCATTGATTTCCAATAAGCCTGTGTTGCTAAATTCAGGTGTAAATGGGGTCTGAAATTTTATGAGCTTGTCCACTTTCTGTCACTTCTTGAGGTAGTTGAAAACACATTTGATCCAACATAGGCTCATTCTGAAAACATAGCGCTATATACATTTCTGGAGATCACGAATTATGTAGTCAGAAGTACGTATGGCTGCATTTCGTCTTTAAAATGAATGCTACGGGGCGGTATGACACCGTATGGATGGCTTTCCCGCTGTTACCAGTTTGTCCAGTTAGCTCACCATGTACGTCGGTGGACTTGAGACGCAGAGAGAAGTTGACCCTGACAATGTTCGAGTCCGGCAAAGAACGGTTCCAGAAAGCAGGTAAGACAAAAACAGAAGCCAAAAATATAAAATAAAGTAAATAACAGGGTGAGAATGTAGTAAAAGGCAAGGGCTGAGCCAGAAAGGTAAAAAAAAGGAGGTCAGTCAGTCAGTCGACAGCAGCCTCTGGTGGATTTACGTGAGAACTGCAGTCGTGAATGGCACTCGCGAGAGAAATTTGAGATCTGAAAAAGCATACACAGCAGCCTCTGGTGGATTCGCAAAAACAAAAACTGCAAAAAAACGTAGCTCCTGGGATGTATTTGGCGCTCTCCAGAAATGTATACAGGGGTACATATACAGAATGAGCCTGGGTTGATTTGATCTGATTGTATTTATAGAGCAAACGCTTGTGTGGTTAAACAGCTAGAAAACACTTCTGGCTACTGAAAAAAAAAAATGCATAAAGCACAATTCCACTGACAGTCTCTAGTGTCTCCTGTTAGACAGAAATATGAGTGCACAAAATAGATGGATAAAACACCAGATGTAATTGTGAGTGTCTCTCCATCATCTACATAATATCCGTGTAAGCAGAGACAAACATTGTTTTTAGGTTCTTAGCTAACTTGACTTAGTGTTGCAGAGTTTGTGTGTACGGTTCAATTGTTGTTGATTGATGGGGTGGCAATTAATCTCTTCTCAGAATAGAATTATGACACCAGATATACACTACCTGACAAAAGTCTTGTCGCCTATCCAAGTTTTAGAAACAACAATTAATAACTTGACTTCTAGTTGATCATTTGGTATCAGAAGTGGCTTATATGAAAGGTAAAGGCCTCTAGATTACGCTTATTTTACCAAAATAAAATATGATCATGCCTTGATTTTTAATTATTTAATTAGGACAGCAAGGCCTGACTTTGCTTACACAAAAGTCTTGTCTCTTAACAGAAATAATGTACAGTCATGTATAAAGTCATGGTGCAGTGGAAAAAGAATGAATATTGTGTCTGACTCCCATGAGCTTGGAGGACTGCATCCATACATCTCTGCAATGACTCAAATCACTGGTTAATAAAGTCATCTGGAATGGCAAAGAAAGCGTTCTTGCAGGACTCCCAGAGTTCATCAAGATTCTTTGGATTCATCTTCAATGCCTCCTCCTTCATCTTACCCCAGACATGCTCAATAATGTTCATGTCTGGTGACTGGGCTGGCCAATCCTGGAGCACCTTGACCTTCTTTGCTTTCAGGAACTTTGGCGTGGAGGCTGAAGTATGAGAAGGAGCGCTATCCTGCTGAAGAATTTGCCCTCTCCTGTGGTTTGTAATGTAATGGGCAGCACAAATGTCTTGATACCTCAGGCTGTTGATGTTGCCATCCACTCTGCAGATCTCTCGCACGCCCCCATACTGAATGTAACCCCAAACCATGATGTTTCCTTCACCAAACTTGACTGATTTCTGTGAGAATCTTGGCTCCATGCGGGTTCCAGTAGGTCTTCTGCAGTATTGGTGATGATTGGGATGCAGTTCAACAGATGATTCATCGGAAAAATCCACCTTCTGACACTTTTCCAAATCATCAACTAGAAGTTATAATTTGTTGCTCTTACAACTGGGATCGATGACAAGACTTTTGTCAGGTAGTGTATATATCTGAAAGAGAAGCAAGAGATACAAGTGTAAAGTGCTACGTATTGTCTACACAGAGACGCTATATGATGAAGAGTATGGGGCTGAGCACTGAACCCTAAGGAACCCCAGCTGTTAGTTGATGTGATTTTCTAATAAATCCATGAAAGCTTCAAGGGAAAGAAAAGCTTTAAAAAAAATAAATAAAAATTCAGTAAAGTAGAGGATTAATGTTGATTAATTGAGAGTAATCTATAGGATAGGTGATCTGGTGGGGTTTCTCAGCCACAGAGTTGTAATGACAGAGTCTGTGGTTGTCATTCAGTAGGTTGTTCTGTGAAAGAAAGTTAGGAAGCTGAAGACTGACAAATCAAGCTTCTATAATATTAGTCTCATATTGTCTACTGAAATGCAGGTGTAATGCATGTTATGGTAAAAGTGTGTAATAGTACCAAAGTGTGGTTGCTAGCATTAATGTTCTGTAACAGTTACTGCACTCTATCAGCTGTTGTCAAGCTTGGAGTTAGCAGCGGTTTGTCTTAAATGAAAGACCCATTTGAAATGACTCATATTAACAGATTCCGTTACATGATAATTATGATTTATATAAAATAAGGTTTTTTGATCTTAGCTGACTGAACTAATGCAACATAACCATGTGTTTAGCTGATAAATTGAGTGTATGCTTGGCTAAAGAGATGGATCTGTAGTCTAGACGTAATCTGCAGAGTGTGTCTGAATCCCGAACAATGCTGGGAAAGCTTCTCTGGAGTTTCAGTGCCAAATAGGAATATGATCTACCTCCTGCAGAGGATTTTGATATTTGTGGTGTTACTAGATGGCCAGGATGAACAAGATGGACTATAGTGTGATTTGAGCTCACTTGGGTTCAGAAGACACCCTTCCAGAATTGCATTAAAATAATCTGGTACTGAGGTCATGATATATCATTTCAGCTTTTGAAAAACGATCATTCTGATGCTGAGAAATGATACAAATTTACAAAGATCCTGACCTTTGGAACTCAACAAAATGTGACCCATTTTTCATGAGCTAAGTA
The DNA here is from genome assembly GCA_903798115.1 of Danio jaintianensis. Lineage (NCBI taxonomy): Eukaryota > Metazoa > Chordata > Actinopteri > Cypriniformes > Danionidae > Danio > Danio jaintianensis. Next base: position 565,741 of record CAIGQV010016850.1, on the reverse strand, counting down.
TCCTTGCTATAACAGTGAAAACCTAGCTTCATTTTTCCTGAAGTCTCCAAAAGAAAGCATAGACTAGAAGAAAAGCAGAGGACCTAACACTGAGCCTTGTGGCACACACAGGATTTATATAATGCCAATGTGAAGAAACACTATCCAGACTATCCAACAGAATATTTGGTAACACATTACCAAACATTTAAGAATGAACAATATTTCTACAGCACTTATTAATTGCATTTAATGTTAATTTCAATGTTTACTAATGCATTATCAAAATTAAGTAATGCACTGTGAGTTAACAAGGACTAATGTCGAACATCTATAAGTAACATTAACAAAGATAAATAAATGCATTGTTCGTGGTATGTTACTAAATCCACTGACTAACATTATTACATGGCTCTCCCGAATACTTTGTTCTGATTGGTCAGTCGCAACATTCCCCCAGATAACAACCGCTAAAACTAATAACACAGGCTCAACCACGTACTTTAAAATACATTCACATACATACACAGTACATACATCCACATCAATTTTTTTTGTCACACCACTGTTTTGTCGGTTTGATCTTGTGACTGAATAATACATAGGTTAGTGTATGCTCCATTCAGTCTTTTAATAGACAGATAATAACCAGTTTAATGAACTGTTTCACTTCAGAACAATGTTTTGTGTCTAATTTTTACATTTTGTAGCCATGTTAGAAGCTTCATGTCGAGCTGCCGATAAGCCTGTCCAGCTTTATTCTGTTATAACAACCGCCTGGAAGCACTTTATCCTTTACTTAACTAACGGAAACATATTGTTAAGTGTTACTGGATGTTTTGATTTATGGTGTCAAACACGGACCTAGTAATAAAATGCAGATTAAGGTGGGGACAGAAAAAGAAAAAGGAATAAAAATCTTAATAGGAAGTTCATTAACTGCCGGCTTGAGTTCTTTGGACATGAGGTCAAGCTACTTTTATTCAATAGGGTATAGGGCAGGGCTCTTCAACTCCACACCAGGATGGCCAATGCTGTATCTGTAAACTCATTCACTATTCCCTATATTAGTCCACTAATATAGTCCACTTAAAAGAGAGAATGAAAGTGAGTAAGTCTAATTGAGCAACGAATGCGCTGAAGTGATGCTGTTTTGTTTGGGTTTCTTCGGTTGATAAATCCCTCAAACGGATTAGATTTTAAACTTCTTGGTCAGACCCTGTGATGTTCATTTAACACTTAGCCAGCTGTCTGTTAGTAATGAAACAAAGTATTTAGATTTGTGTCATGTATACAACGATTAATTGAACAATTACATAATAATCGTTTACACTGATAGGATTCCACTGTAGATGCCATCTTGAGGTGAAATGCGGAAATTAATTCCACAAATGAATTCTCACAGTGCATTATGGGTATTGTCAAGCGGTGAGTGTACATTGGTTGTGGACTTGTTACTGTGGTGCATTGTGAGATTGAGTGCATTTTAGAGCGTCCACTACACTGTAAACCATAATAAATTGAGACTACTCAAATGATTTGAGGAAAGTGATTCCATTAGTTCGTTTGAGTAATGGGAAATCGACAACTCAATTAATTGAGTTGACCAAATGTGGTCTCTTCATTGAATTAACTTAAATGTTTAATTACAGATAACTTAAAATGGGTAATAGACTAAACTTCAAAAATATTTATTACTTATTTATTTACTCCCAGGGCCGTTTTATATCGAAGTTGATATTTAGCCGCCCCATGTTGGTGTTTCGTAACATCTAATATTTACGAGGTGGTTCATTAGCCCAATGCTCAACCCCCAACCTGAAGGACCAGGACATACAGGACAAGCTTACCCAATTCACCTATAGCGCATGTCTTTGGACTTGTGGGGGAAACCGGAGCACCCGGAGGAAACCCACGCCAACATGGGGAGAACATGCAGACTCCACACAGAAATGCCAACTGAGCCAGCCGGGACTCGAACCAGCGACCTTCTTGCTGTGAGGCGACAGCGCTACCCACTGCACCACCGTGTCGCCCCTGCGTGTATATCAATTAAGAAAAATTTATATAAGCATTTAAATATATACTTACTAATTTAACTTTTCTCTTTCGTCAGATGGGTTCAGGTAAGGCTGCGCTTCAGCAAAATTCAGCATCACAAGCAAAATGACTACCTTGTGTCATATAACATATATCGACCAATCAGCGTGGTTGTCAAGGCAGAATTTCAAGTGCAACCAATCATTTTAAACAGAGACATGGTGAATTGTTTAAAGAAATTAAAACGTTAAGTTCATTCATTCATTTTCTTTTCGGCTTAGTCCCTTTATCAATCTGGGGTCGCCACAGCGGAATGAACCGCAAACTTACCCAGCATATGTTTTACGCAGCGGATGCCCTTCCAGCTGCAACCCATACACTCCCATTCACACACATACACTATGGACAATTTAGCTTACCCAATTCACCTATACCACATGTCTTTGGACTTGTGGGGGAAACCGGAGCACCCGGAGGAAACCCACGCCAACACGGGGAGAACATGCAAACTCCACACAGAAACGCCAACTGACCCAGCCGAGGCTCGAACCAGCGACCTTCTTGCTATGAGGTGACAGCGCTACCCACTGTGCCACTGCGCCGCCCTATCTTAAGTTCAGAGAACTTAAAATATTAATTAAAAGGTTTTTTGCTGCCTAATGAATAAGTTAAACACACCTGTTTAAGTTTTGATGCCAAAACTTGGTATTTTAAGTAATGTCAAGTTATATTAACTTAATATCTGTAGTAATGACAACAGCGGGGTTTACAGTGTATGGTTTCAGACACCACTAGAAATGGCTGCTCCCTCAACTTTTGCACTATTTAAGGGTATTTCAGAAACAGCGCAAGTCTGCTGAATTTAGATCAAACACACTCATACAGCTATTCCAAAGCTGTTCACAGTTACTTGCAAATTACTAACAGGTGACATAAATGGAACTGATACTTAAAGGGATAGGGATAGTTCACCCAAAAATGAAAATTCTGCCATCATTTACTCCCCTTGACTTGTTCCAAAATGGTTTCTGTTTTTGTTTTGCTTTTTTATTAACACAAAAGAAGATATTCTGAAGGATGTCTGAAACCTGTAACCATTGACTTCCATATTTGTTTTTTCTACCATGGAAATGGTCAATGGTTACAGGATTCCAACATTCTTCAATATATCTTCCTTTGTGTACAAGAACAGAAAGAAGTTCAAACAGGTTTGGAACAAGTGAACACCTGCTGGACACTCTTGGACATTTATGCATATTTTCACACACCCTGGGCATGTACTGTGTTCTAGTGTACTCCATACAGGTGAGTGGGCTTGACAAACCACCTATGACTCTATTAGTCTTTTCATCATTGCATTGGCTCCCTATTAATTATCGTATAAATTAAAAAATTTAATTGACTACCCACAAAGCCCTGAACGGCTTAGCTCCCCAGTATTTGAGGGAGCTCCTGGTGCATTATAGCCCCTCAAGTCCACTAGGCTCAATTAATTCTGGACAATTGATTATTCCCAGAATATCAAAATCAACTAGATCTTTCTCATATCTGGCACCTAAACTCTGGAACAGCCTTCCCAGCACAGTTCGGGAAGCAGACACACTCTGTCAGTTTAAAACTAGATTAAAGACACATCTCTTTGCATTAGCATACACATAAAACACAAATGCTTTTGAAATCCTCTAAAGGATTGTTAGTCTGTATTATTTAGGGCAACCGGAGCCGGGAACACTTTCCATTATAATTTGACATTATAATTTGAATGGCATCTATGCTTATGTTAGTCTGATTTTCATTATCCCGAGGTCTCCATAATCCTAGACCAGGCCGTATCCTGAGCAGATGCTGTGGCAGTCATGGAGGAATGGAGAGCATGAGACTGATTCCTGAAAGACCCCAGTGACAGACGAGTCTCCGCATTGATCCCGTGGGCCAGCCTGTACACCCGCCAGTGACCTACTCACACCTGCAGCTTCTCCACGATGGACGTCCAGCATTCTCCAGATGACTCTCTAGACTGCAGCTCTGCACAGGAAGTTTGGCCAGAGGACAAATGGTCGTGCCCAACTGAGCCTGGTTTCTCTCGAGGTTTTTTTCCTTCACTTTCGTCATTTGGTGACGTTTGTTCCTCGCCACTGTCGCCACTGGCTTTCTTGGTTTGGGACTTGTGGGCATCGATGGATTTGCTCTTCAGTGTTTGGACTTTCAGCAGTGAAAATTAAACCACCCTGAACTGAACTAAACTGAACTTCAACTCTGAAAACTGGACTGACACAGCTTCAATTTACTAGAACTTCTATGCTAAGCTGCTTTGACACAATCTACATTGTAAAAGCGCTAGAGAAATAAAGATGAATTGACTTGAACTGAATGTGACAAATAAAACTTTGAATTTGGATGATGAGTGACTTTTCCATTTTGGGTGAACTATCCATTTAATTGCCTGGATTCCTATTGAAATAGCCACAAGAGTAAATGTGCACTGAACAATTTCGATACTGATACCTTGTATTTGTGTCCTCAGGATGTAACAGAGATGGAGATTCAGGGTCTCCAGCCCAACACCCCCTACACCGCTCAGATTCAGGCCATCTCTTACTGGGGTCAGAATCGGCTGAAGAGCAGCCGAGCTCACGTCTCCTTCACCACCACCAGCCAAAACTCTGCAAGTGAGCTACACTTTCACTTCTACATGCTCAGAAAAATGATTTATATGCGCATTTGGAAAGTTCCAATTATGAAAGCTTCTAATGAATAGTTATGTCTGGACGTTTAGCAGATTTGAACATTCAGTCAGTTTTTGCTAAGTATAAATTGAAAAGGGTGTAAATGAAGGGGTGTCAGGAATAAAATATTTGCTCTCTTTAAAAGGTTTGACTCTGGCCCCCTCCTCGTACCATGAATCAGTGGTGCCGCTGATAATTGCAGCACAGCAGAGCCATTCAAAACACAGAAAACCTCCTTTGGCGCTGAGAGTGTTTTGTCAGAAATGTTGTCCTCTTGCAGTGACTCTGATTTTGGCACGTGAGATGGTGAGGTTAACCTTTTCCAGAGGCAGCACATTTCAGCATGCAGAGCTTATCTGAGTCCAGCGGGACAGGGTTTGAAGGCCACGACATGCTTTAGTCTCCTCTACGGGACAGCTGTTAACCCGGGTCAAGTTCCTCACCTCTAGAAAGACACTCTCTGCTGTTTTTTTTTGTTGTTATTTCTGGGGTTTACGTGGGGTTTATAAATCTGCAATCTTACAATAACTGATGCCAGAAACAAAGTGAAGAGATGTGTGAGATTGAAAAGCTCTGTGTTGGCTCTGTTTAGTTGTTTATCTGGGGCACAAAATGGCATGCTGAAATCCTTTTTTTTTTTGCTTTCCAATAATTTTTCCACGTTCTTACCCATTTTATGTCTTCAGTATTTTCCCCTCTGGTTTTATCAGCCCTCTGTTATTTCTCTTGAGGTCTCTGAAACACCACATCAGTTATAAAATATCTCGATATTTTCTTACAGTAATGTTTTGCAGACATCCTAATGCCGGACCCAAGATTTCATTAGTCACACTTTATGAACGAGGAAGAATTGTCATTGAAACAGAAACAAATATAATTCAAAACATCAGTAGTTGCTTTTTGTCATTTATTGTAGGAATTCTTATCTCCTTATTCAGTGTACTCTTAGGTTGTGATATCTTCCTTCCTGGTGTCAATTAAATACATACAATATCTAATAGTAATAGTTTATTAAACGTAATAGTTATGTTTAACGAATACTTTTGCATCTCAGATTCCCCAAAGAATAAGAGATTTTTCAGATATTCCATCATAGTCTCACACTTTGCTTGTGTTTGCCAAGATCAGAAGTTAAAGCTTTCAATATGAATTTAAACCTTTCTCATAATAGTCCTCCAAGATCAAATTACCTGGGCAATGGCGTTCATGTTGATTTTATAGTTCTGTTCTCTGTGCAGCAATTGTCTTTTGTTCATTTATTAAATGAGAAACATCTGTGACTTGAATGAAACTTGATTATTAGACCCCCGTTGCATCTCCTGAGCTATGAAAGCAACCTCTGAAGTGAGGATCAAATGTCAAACATTTGCTAAATGTAGAAACATTGATTCACCGATACATTATATTTGATTAAAAGTGATGTGTATGCAAATTCACATGACATTCACCTCAGCAAAATGGATGAAATGTTTGCTTGTGAGTTGGAAGTCACATTTCAAGTCATCTTTTCAAACGAGATGCAATGCAATGTCTTATACAATGTTGTTACATTTTGCATTTGGTCGATGTATTTCAAGGATCATTCAAGACAATAGCTTTTAAAGGACATTTATTAGACAGGGGTTCTGTGAAATTAGCATGGCTAATTTATCCGTAAACATCAAGAAATGTAATTAAATTTGGTGAAGCTTTGCAACCTATCAGAGTGTTGTAATTTGTTTGCATGTGCATTATTCTTAATCAGAAAAAGACACAAAAATGCAGTGAATGAGCAAAAGAGAAATCTAAATCAAATCAATGTTTGGTGTGACCACCTTTTGCCTTCAAACAGCATCAATTCTTCTAGGTACACTTGCACAGAGTTTTTGAAGGAACTCGGCTGGCAGGTTGTTGCAAACATCTTTGAGAACTAACCAGAGATGTTCTGTGGATGTAGGCTTTCTCACATCCTTGTGGCTCTTCATGTAATCCACACTTGATGATGTTAAGATCAGAGCTCTGTGAGGGCCATGTCATCACTTCTAGTACTTCATGTTCTTCTTTACGCTGAAGATAGTTCTTAATGACTTTGGCTGTATGTTTGGGGTTGTTGTCCTGCTGCAGAATAAACTGCCTCACTGATGGTATTGCATGATGGATAAGTATCTCCCTGTATTTCTCAGCATTGAGAACAACAATAATCCTGACTAAATCTCCAACTCCATTTGCAGAAATGCAGCCCCTAATGTTCAAGGAACTTCCACCATGCGAATAAACTGCCTTCTGCTACAGCCAAATAGTTCAAATTTTAACTCATCAGTCCAGAGCACTTGCTGCCATTTTTCTGCACCCCAGTTCCTATGTTTTCGTGCATACTTGAGTCTTCCATGAAGACCACTTCTGGCCAGACATCTCCGGACAATACAGTCGTGGCCAAAAGTTTTGAGAATTACATAAATATTGGAAATTGGAAAAGTTGTTGCTTAAGTTTTTATAATAGCAATTTGCATATACTCCAGAATGTTATGAAGAGTGATCAGATGAATTGCATAGTCCTTCTTTGCCATGAAAATTAACTTAATCCTGAAAAAAACTTTCCACTGCATTTCATTGCTGTCATTAAAGGACCTGCTGAGATCATTTCAGTAATCGTCTTGTGTACAGGTGAGAATGTTGACCAGCACAAGGCTGGAGATCATTATGTCAGGCTGATTGGGTTAGAATGGCAGACTTGACATGTTAAAAGGAGGGTGATGCTTGAAATCATTGTTCTTCCATTGTTAACCATGGTGACCTGCAAAGAAACGCGTGCAGCCATAATTGCATTGCATAAAAATGGCTTCACAGGCAAGGATATTGTGGCTACTAAGATTGCACCTAAATCAACAATTTATAGGATCATCGGAACTTCAAGGAAAGAGGTTCAATTCTTGTTAAGAAGGCTTCAGGGCGTCCAAGAAAGTCCAGCAAGTGCCAGGATCATCTTTTAAACAGGATTCAGCTGCGGGATCGGAGTGCCATCAGTGCAGAGCTTGCTCAGGAATGGCAGCATGGCTACACGCACAGTGAGGCGAAGACTTTTGGAAGATGGCCTGGTGTCAAGATGGGCAGCAAAGAAGCCACTTCTCTCCAAAAAAAACATCAGGGACAGATTGATCTTCTGCAAAAAGTATGGCGAATGGACTGCTGAGGACTGGGGCAAAGTCATATTCTCCGATGAAGCCCCTTTCCGATTGTTTGGGGCATCTTGGAAAAAGGATTGTCCGGAGAAGAAAAGGTGAGCGCTACCATCAGTCCTGTGTCATGCCAACAGTAAAGCATCCTGAGACCATTCATGTGTGGGGTTGCTTCTCATCCAAGGGAGTGGGCTCACTCACTCACAACTCACTCACAAAAAAGAGCCGGGTGGACAAACAAAAACCCAGTAATTCTGACAAACTCCAAGAAGTGATTATGAAAGAATGGGTTGCTATCAGTCAGGATTTGGCCCAGAAGTTGATTGAGAGCATGCCCAGTCGAATTGCAGAGGTCCTGAAAAAGAAGGGCCAACACTGCAAATACTGACTCTTTGCATAAATGTCATGTAATTGTCGATAAAAGCCTTTGAAACGTATGAAGTGCTTGTAATTATATTTCAGTACATCACAGAAACAACTGAAACAAAGATCTAAAAGCAGTTTAGCAGCAAACTTTGTGAAAACTAATATTTGTGTCATTCTCAAAACTTTTGGCCACGACTGTAGATGGGTCTTACCTGGGTCCCACTGGTTTCTACCACTTCTAAGCTGATGGCACTGGACATCTTCCAATTTCAAAGGGTAATAAGCTTGATGTGTCTTTCATCTGCTGCAAGTTTCCTTGGCCGACCACTGCATCTACCACCTTCAACATTGCCCATCTCTTTGTGACTCTTCAAAAGAGCTTGAAACCCCAGTCTGCTTTGAAATCTTTGTCTGGGAGAGACCTTGTTCATGCACTACCATGTGTCTTGTTGCTGTGCTCAGTCCTGCCATCTTTCATAACCTCACCTTGGTAGCAGAATTTGGCTGTTTCTCACCCAGTTTTAAGCCTGTTTCTGTTTCATTTAATGACTGGGTTTCAACCCATGACTACGTGACAATGACTACATGGACACCAATAATCCGATTAAGACAATACTTTGATTAAGAGTCTACCATATAAACAGCGATTTTTGATTACCTTAATCCGAATAAAGTCATAATCGAACTAAACAGAAATCAAATTAAGACTTGTGGAGTATGCCGATTTTAGTGGCATTATTGAAGTGCAGTACAGACATGTAAACACCGCAATCAAACTATTACCGTCGTGTAGGATTTTTGCTGTGTTTTGCGACAGGATAGTCCATACACACATGGCTGTTTGACACAATTCTCTGCACCTACCGAGTCTGTGAAGGGCCACAGACACCTGCATCGTGAAATGCAGAGGGTTTTTTTCCATAGGGCGTGCGCTATCAAATTCCATTAAAACTACACTCTTCCAGCAGTTCATAGTCGCATCCAATATCTCGTTTGTCACGGGGGCATGCATGAAATGAAATGAATCATCCTGAATGAAATTGAAAGTGCCGAACTGCAGTTAAAGTCAAAAAATTAAAAGTGAAACACCCGAAAATTACATAAAACTCTGGAGGAAATGTGGATAGCGTGGTGACGCAATGACATGTAAAACAGGGTCATGAAAGGAACATTCAACAAGCAGCTCATGTAAACACCTTAATCATATTATTGTCTTATTCAGATTAAGGCAAATAATTCCATTACTGATGTCCATGTAAACGTAGTCATTGATGATCAATGGCACCTGTTTGGTAATTGGTTGACTATAATCCTACAAAATGCCTGACTTTGTGCATGTGTACCTGTAAGAATTGATGCTGGTTTGAAGGCTAAAGGTAGTAACACCAAATATTGATTTGATTTAGATTTTTCTTTCGTTTGCTCACTTTGCATTTTGTAAATTGACAAAAAGTAAAGTGAATAATCATTATTTATATTTATAAAACCATTCTTTGTTGACAGCATTATTTTACACCCGCCTAAAACTTTTGCACCGAACTGTACATGTAAAGCATATACAGCATTCTGCAACCCCAGAGTTTGCTCATGCGCACTATTGAGCAACGTCACACACAACATAAAGGTGAAAAGAATGAGGAGTTATTATGCTGGGTTCACACCAATAGCACCTCGTCAAGGCATTCGCTATAATGTAATGTGTATTTATATAGCGCATTTATCGTGTATGGCCATACACCCAAAGCACTTCACAATCACGGGGGGGGGTGTCTCCCCGCCACCACCAGTGTTCAGCGTCCACTTGGATGATGCGACGGCAGCCACATGACAACGGCGCCAGTGCGCTCACCACACACCAGCTATAGGTGGAGTGGAGAGACAGTGATATAGCCAATTCGGTGAATGGGGATGATTAGGAGGCCATGATGGGTAAGGGCCGATGGAGGGAATTTGGCCAGGACACCGGAGACACACCTCTACTCTTTATGAGAAGTGCCATGGGATTTTTAATGACCACAGAGAGTCAGCACCTCGGTTTAACGTCTCATCCGAAAGACGGCTATAGTTCAGTTGCAGGATGTTTTTCCCCTCACACAAATCTTTGGCTTGAGTTCAATTATTTGCATGTTAAGACATGATTGAGGTGAATTCCACACATTCACGGCAAACACGTCACATATTATCCGCAGTGCACATCTATATTTTGCCTCTATTCACATGTTTTCATTGACTCTGTATGTCATTTACTCAGTGAATGCTAATTCTTTGTTTGGTGTGAGCAGCAGAGAAGGAATGAATCTGATGATAAAAGCTGTTATGACTATCTATCCTTCACAAACACATTCTCACGTCAAACATACACACATAAAAGTGAATTTTCTGAGTTTTGTGAATTGTAAACGATTAGCCTTAATTTGTTTGGTTTAGTGCTGCTGTTGTTGTAAAAAATTGTTAATAGTTAAAAAATATTAGTAATAAAGTGTCATTGAATCATGAACACCCCTGCGCTTTTATCGCATTCATTAGAAGTTACTCTATTTGTAGTGATACCGGTTATAGAGTAGTCAACATTTGAAGTGGATTAAAAAAAAGTTAATCAAATTTGTCCTAAGATAAGAACGGGTAATGGTTTGATTTTAGGTCAAATTAATGAAAGGATTTTCTGTACCAGCTGGAATACCATGTATATCATAATTTGGGTTTTTTAATGACCTAAATCAAGTCAAATGTAAGCATATAAAATATATTTTCCCCACAACAAAATTGTGGGTGTCTAGTAACTTTGGAAATTGACTAGCCAAAGTGGCTGCTGAGCAAAAATGTTAATGTCAAGCCCTGTATATAAGCTGAATACTAGTATCTTACTAGATAAAATATCTAGTAAAATACCATGTACTGTCATCATGGCAAGGATAAAAGAAATATAAGAATAAGTCATGAGAAATGAGTTATTAAAACTATTATGTTTAGAAATGTGTTGAAAAAAATTGTCACGGGTGGAGAAAGGAGCGAGGACTCAAATGCAGAACTAAAATATGGGTTTATTATAAATTAAAACAAAAAGACAACAAAAACTACCCAGAGGGGCAAAACATTAACAAAACAAATAAACTTGACTGGGCTGGCAGGGAGGAGCAGGGCTGGACACAACATGCAGGACAAGGTAATAATCAACGACGATCTGGCACAGAACAGCAGACAAGAGGAGACTATAAGCAGAAACAATTAACAAACAAACAGGTGAACTGAATAAACTAATAATCGGTTAACAAGGAGGGTGGGACTAGACAGGACGGGAGAGTACATGACCCAAAGAGACAACACAAGCCATGTGCTCACATAAAACGAGACTAGGGTTCCGTTCTTCGTACGTGGATTACTCAATTAGCTAGATTTGGTTATTGACGATTTGACATGATCCAGGATCGTTTCGTTCTTCAAAACTCATCCGAGAGTTGTTGTCATAGCAACAGTTCTGGTAGCTCAAACCTGCTCAGGAGCATCTTATTTCATATTAACAGGATTAGATCTGGTCTTTTAAAGCAAAGGTAATATTGAAAATATGTACCAAATGCTGACATTTTCTTACAGTAGTAACCTATAGATTACATACACTGGGGAAAATAGAAACATAGTAAAAACTTATATAAATTTATACATAAATAGAAGTTTTTAAAAAATTATAAATAAAACTGTTATGCAATCTACACTCCGAAATACACTCCGTCATGGGGTGTTTCTCCACAAGGGGTTCGAAGAGAACATTAATTAATATGGACTTTTTAGATACAAATGCGTACTATTTTAAGGTACCGACCCAGCTTCTACAGTTTGTGTATGATAATGGACATGGCCAATATTCTTATTTTTTTAAGGAAAGGAATAATAACTTATGCAGTCATGCACACGTTTTGACAGATAACATGCCGGTGATTTGATGCTTCGCAAAAGTTGCAGACACCTTTACGATATCAAAATGCTTTATTGATGCAAAATTTATTTAAACAGCCATTTATGAAGAAACTTGAATAGGCGATTATAATAAAGAAGATTCAAAAGTAAAACTAAATAAATTGCTAAATACTCTCGACACATGAAAGTGTAAAGCCTGCAGCCCACAACACGTGGAAAGTTATTGCGTATCATATTTAACAAACCGTTTACTACAAATTTTATGTAATTTTGCTCACGTGGATAATTGAATATTAATCCGATGATGTCATTACGCTGCTGTGCCGTCAGCCAATCGTTGCATTGCTGATCATGATTTCGAGGATCGATAGATCTGTCCTTCACAACACACGCAACGATCTCAGATCAGTTTATCCAGACATTTTAATCTGATTTGTGAACTTGTTTGAAGAACCAAATTAGCCAGAGATCAGATATCAAGATTAAAAGATTCAGGATCTGCAAAATCATCTTAGATCATTTAAGCGAGGTACGAAAAACAGACCCTAGAACACGCAGCCAATGAGAGAACTCATTAACCACATGTTCACATGAAACCAATGCACACGGCCACAATGTAAACACCAGGCCACGTGCTTTAACACAAACAGAACACAAGACACAAGTACATGATAAATAAAAACACTTACCGTGCACTCACAGATGCAACGTGCATGTTTCACCTTCTTTCAGTTAAACAGAAATTGGAAGAAAATATACAGGGGGCTAATAATTTTGACTTCAACTACAGTCGTGGCCAATAGTTTTGAGAATGACACAAATATTAGTTTTCACAAAGTTTGCTGCTAAACTGCTTTTAGATCTTTGTTTCAGTTGTTTCTGTGATCTACTGAAATATAATTACAAGCACTTCATACGTTTCAAAGGCTTTTATTGACAATTACATGACATTTATGCAAAGAGTCAGTATTTGCAGTGTTGGCCCTTCTTTTTCAGGACCTCTGCAATTCGACTGGGCATGCTCTCAATCAACTTCTGGGCCAAATCCTGACTGATAGCAACCCATTCTTTCATAATCACTTCTTGGAGTTTGTCAGAATTAGTGGGTTTTTGTTTGTCCACCCGGGTCTTGAGGATTGACCACAAGTTCTCAATGGGATTAAGTTCTGGGGAGTTTCCAGGCCATGGACCCAAAATTTAAACGTTTTGGTCCCCGAGCCACTTAGATATCACTTTTGCCTTATGGCACGGTGCTCCATCGTGCTGGAAAATGCATTCAAATCAAATCAAATCACTTTTATTGTCACATCATCAGCAGCACGTGTGCTATGATGAGTGAAAGGCTTAGGTGCTGGCTCCAGACAGTACAAAATACAGATAGTGCAAATACAAAGACAGTGCAAATAAATTGACAGTGCAAAATACAGACAGTGCAAGTACAGCGACAATGTAAAGTTGACAGCGATATGTACAATGAATAGGTGTCCACATAGTTGTAGGCAGTATTATTTCAAGTATGGATTGGTTAAAGTGCAGTGCATGCTACATATTGATGGTGTGCAGTGAGGGGTATGGAAGAGTCTGTGTGGGGTGTGTTAAGTGTTCATCAGCCTGATAGTCTGAGGGAAGAAGCTTTCCTTCAGCCGGCTGGTGCATGACCGTATGCTGCGGAACCGTCTGCCTGAGGGTAGCAGAGAGAAAAGTCTATGGCTTGGGTGGCTGGAGTCACTGATAATTCTCGCATTGTTCTTCACCAAACTGTTGTTGGATTGTTGGAAGAAGTTGCTGTTGGAGGGTGTTTTGGTACCATTCTTTATTCATGGCTGTGTTTTTGGGCAAAATTGTGAGTGAGCCCACTCCCTTGGATGAGAAGCAACCCCACACATGAATGGTCTCAGGATGCTTTACTGTTGGCATGACACAGGACTGATGGTAGCGCTCACCTTTTCTTCTCCGGACAAGCCTTTTTCCAGATGCCCCAAACAATCAGTAAGGGGCTTCATCGGAGAATATGACTTTGCTCCAGTCCTCAGCAGTCCATTCGCCATACTTTTTGCAGAAGATCAATCTGTCCCTGATGTTTTTTTGGAGAGAAGTGGCTTCTTTGCTGCCCTTCTTGACATCAGGCCATCTTCCAAACGTCTTCGCCTCACTGTGCATGCAGATGCGCTCACACCTGCCTGCTGCCATTCCTGAGCAAGTTCTGCACTGGTGGCACTCCGATCCCGCAGCCGATTCCTCTTTAGGAGACGATCCTGGCGCTTGCTGGACTTTCTTGGACGCCCTGAAGCCTTCTTAACAAGAATTGAATCTCTTTCCTTGAAGTTCTTGATGATCCTATAAATTGTTGATTTAGGTGCAATCTTAGTAGCCACAATATCCTTGCCTGTGAAGCCATTTTTATGCAATGCAATGATGGCTGCCTGCGACAATGGAAGAACAATGGAAGAACAATGATTTCAAGCATCACCCTCCTTTTAACATGTCAAGTCTGCCATTCTAACCCAATCAGCCTGACATAATGATCTCCAGCCTTGTGCTCGTCAACATTCTCACCTGAGTTAACAAGACGATTACTGAAATGATCTCAGCAGGTCCTTTAATGACAGCAATGAAATGCAGTGGAAAGTTTTTTTCAGGATTAAGTTAATTTTCATGGCAAAGAAGGACTATGCAATTCATCTGATCACTCTTCATAACATTCTGGAGTATATGCAAATTGCTATTATAAAAACTTAAGCAGCAACTTTTCCAATTTCCAATATTTATGTAATTCTTAAAACTTTTGGCCACGACTGTGTGTGTGTGTGTGTGTGTGTGTGTGTGTGTGTGTGTGTGTGTGTGTGTGTGTGTGTGTGTGTGTATATATATAATAATTTTAGCTCCAACTTGCCTCAACACAACTGCACTGATGTTTTTAGAAAGCCTAGTAAGAGCTTGATTAGCTAGCCCAGGTGTGTCTGATTCGGTTGGAACTAAACTTTGCAGTACACCAGCACCTCCTGGACCGAGTTTGAGCACCCCTGGTCCATCATATATTTTTATTTCCTCAAAAATTAAAATGAGTCAAACTGACAAGTAAAATAAACTAAGGATTCATAATGGTGACATCTGGTGTAGATTAAATTAACTGGTGTAGTACTGGTTTAGATTTTAGCATTTCTAAACCAACTTAAATACATGTACAGTAGGAGAAAACAGGTAATAATTGCTTTAAGGGAACAACTCCCTTACAAAATATAACTGCAGTTTTTTTTTTTTTTTTTT
>CAIGQV010016850.1:537200-550286 GCA_903798115.1 Danio jaintianensis | reverse complement strand
TGTCATGTTCACCAGCGATCAAGGACTTAAGAGATCGCTGGTGAACTACATTTCATCATGAACTACAAATCATCACAAACTACAATTCCCATCATTCCGCCACACACACCCGGTTTCCACTTCCACTCATCACACACACAGCTGCATCCGATCACTACTCATTGTTTGGACTATTTATACACCCTGGACCCATCTTGTCTTTGCTCAGTTGTTTGTTATTCTCAGTCGTTGTATTTTTTTGAATGGTATTGTTTGGTCTTGTTGTTTTTGCTTAGTTTATGTCACAGTTCCTGATCATAGTTTGTTGTTTTGTTTATTGTTATTTTGTTACTTTGTGTTCCTGGATGTCCTGTTTTTGCACCAGATCTTACCATTAAATGCACATGGATCCTACCCCTTGTCCTGTCTGCAATACCTCCCACTAACTAGTTATATTGCTGAAGTACTACCACAATATATTGTATTGCACTTTTCAAAGGTATAAGTAACTACAGAAATACATCTACACTACTGCAATACATAATAAAACTAAAGTGCACTTTTAATACTTATGTACCCAAGTGCAATAAATTATATAACATATCACTATATTATCCCTCTCAGTTTATTTAATGTTACTTCAGTTGTACTGCAGATTTTATTGCTGTTGAACTTTATTGCATTGTAGTTGAACTGTGTTTATACCTCAGTATACTGCAATTTTGCAGTTGCATTGAATTTTGCCACAGTCATCATTGTATATAGGCTACTGCTGTGGTACTGTTCAGTTCACTGCAGTTATTTTTTATTATTCATTTTTGCAAATAAACTCTTAAAATTCAAATTAGAAAATTACTTGAATCCAAAAAACATCCCTGAAAAATGTACAAAATATTCTTGGAAGATGTTGAAGAACAAACCCCTTGGAACACAAGTGTAGTACAGTTCTTACCACACCATTGGCATATTAGACTGCAGCAGCACAAGTGCAGTAAAGATGGAGTTTACTTGTTTTTACTCCAGTTTACTGCAACTTATACTGCTGTTGAACTTTATTGTACTGTATTGAAGTTTATTGTATAGTATTGATCTGTGTTTATACTTCATTGTATTGCAATTTTGCAATTGTACTTAATTTTACTGCAGTTATACTTCTATATACTGCTGTTGTACTGCAGTTTTACTTCAGTTTACTGCAGTTATTTTTTGTAAGGGCCGCAGGTCACCGAAATGTAACCAAAAGATTGTTTTTGATCAGCTGAAAAAGTAGTTTAAGAAAAAAAGTTTTATTCTTTCAAATATTTGGCAAATCTAAATAAATCTGCTCTCTCATTCTAGCGTCCTCCAACGGAGAGTTCTCCAATGAGCTTCCCATTTCCCACTCGTCTCCCAGTGTCCTGAGGCTGGAAGCGGCCGCACCTCATTATCACGACAACCAGCTGCAGGTCAAGGTCTTCTGGAAGAGCCGAGTCCAAGGCAAGTGTAGCCGATTTCTTCAGCACCGTACAGCGTATTAGGCAAAGTGGTATTACTGGGGTCATTCAAAGTTTACATCTCAGCGAAAATTGTCTCCCAACAAAAAACACACATGACTTCACACTGGTCACGCAAAGCGAATCTGTTTGTTGACAATCCATCGGATCCATGTGTGTGTCCTCAAACAAGGCACTGCCAGAACAACAGCATGACTAATGATTTATGGAAGAACGTTACCAAAGATAAATATTATCAATCCCGCATAAAAAGACAATCTCGCAGGGATGCCCTCTCTAGACTCTTTCCAACAGATTATTCACAATCTGCTTAGTAACTGTGTTCCAGAAATGCACATTTGGCAACACGGCGGCCTTCAAAGGGAAGATTCCAGCGAAACCACAAGCGCCCATAAATACAGGGTGTTGATTTACTGTTATCTCCTCGAAAGAAAGGCACGAAGAGTGATTTAATAATGCCGGTACGAGTGTGAAATCAAAAACAGATGATGGGGGATGGCGACCTGACGAGGGTTCGAAAAAAGATGTCATGTTGCTTGTGTACAGAACAGGAGAATTAAAATATGGCCGTAATGCCTCTGCGGACACAACAATGAGGACAGGACAAAATGTAACCTGCGACATTACATCTTGTGTTTTCTTGCAGAAAGCCAGAAGGACTCCAGTTCATATATTCTGAGATGGTATCCTGAAGTTTGTTCCCATAATGTGACGAAAGATGAGAAAACGGCGACAGTTCAGGTGTGTCTCCTTGATTTTGAGACTTGTTTACAGGGGCCATTTTCTTAAATTAAAAAAATATATATATTCATGTACAATGTGGAAAAATGTTTGACAGTGGAAACGGTTAATAATCTCTGCTGCAATTGTCTAAACGTGAGTATAAAATATTACCATCAATAAAATACTTCGATTAAATACTTTAAATTTATAATATTGTTATTGATAAATATTGTGATATGCTTGAATAATACAAAAAATGAAATGGGGAAAACCTAGAGCTTAAAGGCAAACTATGTAATTTTCACCATATAAAGTATTCAACGCTTATTATCCTGGTAGTGCGTGGTGTGGTAGAAAACAGTGTAGCTTTTATCATGGTGCATTGATTGGAGTTCTTCTGCTCGTGAACATGAGATGCATTTTATGTTCTGTTATAATGATGCTCTGTACAGTCTAATAAATTGCATGACAAATAATGCATCTTTGGTGTTTCCCTGTTTTCTATATAAAAAAAAAACATGTCATCATTAGCATGAACACACAGGACGTGGTTCATTAAAATTGCTTATTTCTCTGGATTTGAACATTTTTTTTTTACATTTGCGATAATGCAAGTACACAATTTAGCAAAATATATAACACTGTTCTAGTGTTTTTTTTTTTAAAATATATTTTAATATTACATATTGTGCCTTTAAATAGACAGCATAGCTGAAGATCTAGACAAGGAGCCGGTGAACACAATCAGTGAAACAATGAAAGCAATCTTAGAAACCATGACAAAAAAGGAAAAGGCATAACATAATGACATACAAAGGCCTACACTTACACCATGTCCTAACTGCACATGACGATACAACATTTAATAAAGGTCTCTTTTCCATGCTAATAGGAGTTTCCCTCCATGTGCAAAGTTTCTGTTTTAGAAATGGTTTCTATTTCTGCATCACTCCTGCTGAACAGCAGCATAAACTACTGTGACAATGATCACCTCAGGTGCTCAGATGCACTCAGTGTGTAATTTTAATAATGTTAACGACGTTTAATATTAATTAATTAGATTACAACCTTTCCATTTGATTGGGAATGCAATGCTCTATTTTGCACTTCTAAATGGCTGGTATTTCAAGCTTTTGTGTCACATCTGGTGCAAACAATGTTTTATGACAACAATGTACACATGCTGCACTCACAGACCATCAGAATCAGAAAAGAATATGGATGGCTATGCGTACAATTTTGATTTTGATCATTGTGTTTTGGTACAATGAAGCAAAGTATAGTTGCATTCCAAATAACACACTATACACATATATACACTTGTGCACTCAACCACGTAGTGTAGAGTTTGCTGTCGTCCCAAATGGAAAACTAAAGTTTTTACTAAACGGAAATTCAAACCAATTCCCAGGCAATGTTTAACAGTTGTCAAATTAGTCAAATAAATGACCAGCGCCATAACTGCGACTGAATAATGCGCAGGTTAGTGTATACTCCAGCAGCTGTTTTCGTTTCTGTCAGCTTTGCTTTAAATGAAAGAATTAATAGGCAATGTTTTGTCTAATGTTTATGTTTTGTGACAAGCAGCCATGTAATAAGCAGGGTAAAGTACATTCAGGAGGTTGTTTTCACAGAATAAAGCCCTTCAGTCTTATACAACACCTTCTGATAATCCTGTCGGGCTTTATTCTGCGATAACAACCTCCTGGATGTACTTTTTCCCTAACATGGAAGGTCGTGACTGAACAATCAGAATCAAGTATTTCAGACTGCTGTGTAATAAATGAATTTAACATTCCTATTCAATTCAAATCCAATTCATCTTTATTTCTATAGCGCTTTTACAGTTTAGATTGTGTCAAAGCAGCTTCACATAGAAGTTCTAGTAAATTGAAACTGTGTCAGTCCAGTTTTCAGAGTTGAAGTTCAGTTTAGTTCAGTTCAGTGTGGTTTAATTTTCACTGCTGAAAGTCCAAACACTGAAGAGCAAATCCATCGATGCGCAGCTCCACAAGTCCCAAAACCAAGAAAGTAAAGGAAAAAAACCTAGAGAGAAACCAGGCTCAGTTGGGCACGACCATTTCTCCTCTGGCCAAACTTCTTGTGCAGAGCTGCAGTCTAGACGCCGGAGGCTGAGAACGCTGGACGTCCATCCTGGAGAAGCTGCAGGTGTGAGTAGGTTGGTGTACAGGCTGGCCCACGAGATCAATGCGGAGACTCGTCTGTCACTGGGATCTTTCAGGAATCAGTCTCATGCTCTCCACTCCTCCATGACCACCACAGCATCTGCTCAGGATACGGCCTGGTCCAGGATTATGGAAACCTCTAGAAGTCCTCTGTGGTTGACATCATCTCTTCACAGAATTTGGCACTGCATGATCTCTAGAGGCCTCGGGATGAGTATCCCCAGGTGGAAGTAGAGAACAAAGAAAATTGTATCTCTGTGTCTCCATGGTGAGATGGCTGTGAAAAATAGGTTTTTATGAAATATAATAAAATAGAAATAGCTTCTGCACATAGAAAAGAATCGGTTTGAATCATGCCTTCTCACATTTCAGATAGAAATACTTAAGAGATGATGTCACTGTCAAACCCTCGAGTGTATCCTCAGCATCTGATTTCTTTATGCAGCTGAATAGTGCAGCAGATAATGGCAGCGCTGTATCTGTCATCACCAGCTCTGGACACAATAGAAACGTGCGACCGAGTCTCAGTATGATATCATTATGATACAGATGGGTGAAGCGCTTATCTGGTTCATTTTCCACAGAGCCTTCAGTGTGGTTTCCATTTACCCTTTCATTTCATCCTCAACAGAAAAGACAGCACTGTCGCGTGTAGTAACTCTGTGCTGCTTTCTGCTTTTTTTTAAGGGAACACATTTTGTGATTACTGGCCTGCTTTTTGCCTGTAAGTACCGTGTGGCAGTGAAGCCCATTACAGAGCAGAGGTCAGAGGTCACGACCTCGGTTACCACCCCACTTTGCTTATCGCTGATGGGGAGAAGGAAAAAACCTGCTGTCTGTGCCAGAGAGGGTAAGATGACATCTATAGCACATCCAGACAGCTTTATTGTGATCTAGATCACAGACAAATGATTACGCCCAGATTTGATTCATGCTAAATAGATCAGTCGGTCAGTCAGTCAATTATAATCTCATTACTGTGTCTGAATGTTTTACTTATGAAATTGTTTATTTATTTATTTATTTTACATTTTATTTATAACAGTTTTTTTATAAGTACAAAACAGAACAAAAAACATTTATACAATCTATAATACTTTTTACACAAATGATAAGGAAAAAATACAGAAAAAATGTTAAGTAAATTATTAACAAATAAAAAATAAATTAATTTAAAAAAAACACCAATTCATCCAAACATGCACCATATAGAGTAAATAATATACACCATTAAGTTTTACTTGATCAAACTTAAAACATTGAAAATGGAGTGGAAAAGTAAGAGTAAAATTGTCCATGAATCATAAGTGCCCTACTTTCAACTCTTAAAAAGATACGCAAGGAAGAGGCCCCAGATATGAAATTGTTTATAATCATGGTTTGAGCTTGTTGAAACTAGCGTGAATTAAACACTGTCAATAATAAAATGACAATATTTATTTTTTAAAAATACAGTAAATTGTCAGAATTAAATATATCAGGGATAAAAGGATCCTTAAAATACACCATATGAAAAATTTCGCTGAAATGATGGGATGTATGTCATTGTTTTATGAAAGTTGTTGGTTTGCAAACTCTTAAGTAAAATTGTAATTAATGAGTCACAATCATGAGAAAAATAGATAAGACTTTACAATAAGGTTCCATTAGGTAATGCTAGATGTATTTAGATGTTAGATGGGTAACACTTTAGTAGTAGTTTATATAGACAAATAATTTATTTGAACCACTGGCTTATTACCTGCCTATTATTGAGATATGAATTGTTTATAGTAGTTATAAGGTTTCATTTTGTTTTACATCCCTAATCCTGCCAAATGGGGCGGCACGGTGGTGCAGTGGGTAGCGCTGTCGCCTCACAGCAAGAACGTCGCTGGTTCATGCCCCAGCTGGGTCAGTTGGCATTTCTGTGTGGAGTTTGCATGTTCTCCCTGTGTTGGCGTGGGTTGCTCCGGGTTCCCCCACTGTCCAAACACATGTGCTATAGGGGAATTGGGTAAGCTAAATTGTGTATGTGTGTATGTCCTGGTCCTCCAGGTTGGGGGTTGATCATTGGGCTAACGACCCACCTCGTAAAAATTAGATGTTACGAAACACCAACATGGTGCAGCTAAATATCAACTTCGATATAAAACGGCCCTGGGAGTGAGTAAGAGTAAGTAAGTAATCCTGCCCAATACCTAAACCCAACTACTACCTTAGTTAGTAGTTAATTAGTAGTAAACAATGGTTTGTTAACAGCGCAAATTTTGACTCAATATAAAGTGTTACCATTAGATGTGATGTATTTGACATGAACATGAACAAACAATGAGCAATACATTAATTAGAGTACATGATCATCTTCGCTAATGATAGCTAATGTCACTCATTGTCACTTTATATTCACTCACTGTGCATTACCTAATGTCAACTTTAGGTTAACTTTGGATTTTAAGGATTTTAATAGTGCATTAGTAAATTATGAACTATTATTAATAAATGCTGTACATTTATTGTTCATTATTAGTTCACGTTAGTAAATACACTTACATAAATTAATGGAACCTTATTGTTATATTTGACACTGAAAAGTCTTAATTCTGTATATCAATTATGTTTGATTTTTTGTAAGTACTTTCTAATTTTCACTTTTTTTTTTTCATTATAAAATCCTTGATTTGATCACAGAATGGAATGAACCGCCAACTTATCCAGCATATGTTTTACGCAGCGGATGCCCTTCCAGCTGCAACCCATCACTGGGATAGATCATCACTTTTTTTTTCATTATAAAATCCTTGATTTGATCACTTCCCAGTGATGGGTTGCAGCAGGAAGGGCATCCGCTGCGTAAAACATATGCTGGATAAGATGGCGGTTCATTCCGCTGTGGCGACCCCAGATTAATAAAGGGACTAAGCCGAAAAGAAAATGAATGATTTGATCACTTTTTTTCATTTATATTTGTCTGTAATTCTGATTAGTTTCAATATTAATATTAAATAAAAAAAGTTATAAAAGTTATATATAATTATTATTATTATTATTATTATTATTATTAACTGTTTTGAAGTGAAATGTGAGCCTGGTAGATTCACCCAGAGATTTTAATTTTGATTACTCATTTAAATTTGTCTCAATATTGATTTTAACTTTACCATAGTTTAAAAAAGAAAACATGTTTATTTACCCTAAAACTGATCCTCAAAACATGCCTATTTTTTTTTATTATTTTTTTTATTTATAATTATCTCTTTTATTTTGAAGTGAAAAGTGAGCCTGATAGATTCACCCAGAGTTCTGGAAATGTTTGGACAGAATTGATATACCTTATCAGTCATACTAGTGCAATATTTTGTCCTAGAGCGCCACCCTCAGTTGAAGAAAGCCCTGCGGAGGCCTGAGAAGCTGGCAGTGTTGTTTCAGCCGGTGAACGGCTCCTTGCAGGCGCTTTTCAGCTGGCAGGTTTCACCCGAGAGCTCCGGTCAGACGCCCAGCACCGGATTCCAGTTCTCCTGGGTCAAAGTGTCCAGCGGCAGCAGCAGCAGTAACGGCTCACTGATCTCACAAACACACGTCCTGCCACCGGTGAGAACCAGAAACACAACACCAGCTTTCAATCTGACCACTGCAATACATCAGTTTCAACAGATAGATCATATTTAAAAGTGACCATTATGAATGTCAAAGGTGCCTTTTTATATTCACCTCCACAATGGAAAAACATATATTTTTAAAATGTATTTCTATCATTTTTAATCACTTTTTCTTCTCATTTAAATCTTATTATCTGGATTTTTATTCTCAGAATTGTAAGTATCTCGCAAATGTACGCTTCTAAGATGTGTAAGCTACTGGGATCATTTTTATCACAAATTTCTGTCTCATTAAATCTCATTATTCTCAATCTCTTTATTCTCAGAATTATGCAATTATTTCTTCAGAAATTAATTGAAAAGTTAGTTCACAATTCTGTCTATACAAAACATTTTACAAAATTTTGCATCTTACAATTTTGACTTATGATTTATTGAATTATTTGATGGATGATTTTAAAGTGACTATTATGAATGTTAAAAATGTTTGTTACGTTGGCTTCTTCATTCATTCATTTTCTTTTCGGCGTAGTCCCTTTATTAATCAGGGGTCGCCAGAGCGGAATGAACCGCCAACTTATTCAGCATATGTTTTACGCAGCGGATGCCCTTCCAGCTGCAACCCATCACTGGGAAACACCCATACAAACTCATACACACTCATTCACACACATACACTACGAACAATTTCGCTTACCCAATTCCCCTATAGTGCATGTGTTTGGACTGTGGGGGAAACCGGAGCACCCGGAGGAAACCCACGTGAACACAGGGAGAACATGCAAACTCCACACAGAAATGCCAACTGATCCAGCCAAGGCTCCAACCAGCGACCTTCTTGCTGTGAGGCGACAGCGCTACCCACTGCGCCACCGCATCGCCCCAATGTTGGCTTCTTCATTGCTGTAATTTATAGAAGTTTGTCTCCATCGTGGAATAAAATTAAATATATTAAAATTGTACTATTTTTAATCACACAAACTGCTTTCATTACTTTTATTCTCAGAATTGCTTTTTAAGTTGGAAACCAGAAACTGTGAGGTAAAACTGTACATTGAGAAAATAAGCCAGAACTGTAAGATATAAAGTCAGAATTCTTAATTCCCAGGTAAGAGCTCAATGTACAAGTCAGATTATGTCTTGCAATTTCTACCTATTCTCATGACCATGAGTTTACATATCATAGTTCTGTGGATAACGTAATAATTACAGTAAAACCTAAATTGTACGTTTTTATCTTTCAGTTCTGAGGAAAATGTCAGAATTACTAAACGCACATTTAAATCTCTCAATTCATCATTTTCTTATCTCAGAGAAATGTAAAAAAATAAAATGAGAATGTATAGTAGGACATCATGTACATTTTCAATTATGCAACTCTGTAAAGAAAATACATAAATATGATTCATTCATTCATTTTCATTTGGCTTAGTCCCTGATTTCCGCCACAGCGGAATGAACCTGCTAAATATGATATAGTTGAAGATAATATTGGGGTCACGGTGGCACAGTGGGTAGCACGATCGCCTCACAGCAACAAAGTTGCTGGTTCAGTTGGCATTTCTGTGTGGAGTTTGCATGTTCTCCGTGTTGGCGTGGGTTTCCTCCGGGTGCTCCGGTTTTCCCCACAAGTCCAAAGACGTGGTATAAGTGAATTGGGTAGGCTAAATTGTCCGTAGTGTATGTGTGTGAATGAGTGTGTATGGATGTTTCCCAGTGATGGGTTGCAGCTAGAAGGGCATCCGCTGCGTAAAACTGGATGCTGGATAAGTTGGCGGTTCATTCCGCTGTGGCGACCCCTGAGGAATAAAGGGACCAAGCCGGAAAGAAAATGAATGAATGAATGAATGTATAAAATAAACTGCTGTGGTCAATATTATTAGCTATCTTAAGAATTTTTTCAATTGTCTACAAAACAAACCACTATCATTTAGTGACTCCTCTAGTTAACCTATTTAACCTAGTTAAGCATTTAAAGGGACAGTTCACCCAAAAATGAAAATTCTGTCTTCACCCTTAGTGTCACAAACCTATTTGAGTTTTTCTGTTGAACACTAAAGACGATGTTATGAAAAATGCTGAAAACCTGAAACCATTGACTTCCGTATAGTATTTGTTTTTAACTATGGACATCAATGGTTATAGGTTTCTAACATGTTTCAAAATATCTTCTTTAGTGTTTAGTGTGAAAAAAAAAGAAACTCATATAGGTTTGAAACTACCTGAAGGTGAGTAAACAGTGAGTAAACTTAATTTTTTTTGTGAACTGTCCCTTTATATTGAATTTTAAGCTGAATACAAGTGGGCTATCTTGCAAAATAGCTAGTCAAATCATATGTACTTTCATCCTGGCAAAGAAAAAGTGAGTTATTAAAACAATAACGTTTATAATTCCATTACACAGCACTTGGAAAATATTTGAAAAATAATTCAAATTTCAGAAAAGAACTAATAATTTTGTCATCATAATTCAGAGTAGCAGGAACCGGACTCAATGCTAATACTAAATGCATATCTTTGTCTTAAAAAGTGAATGGATGAGCTAAAAATGGACATAAGGCATCAGTTTTGCTAAAATGTGTGTGATATTTTGTCGTTCAGGATCAGCTGTCACTCACTGTAGATGCGCTTCAGCCGGCGAGTGTGTACAGAGTTCAGGTGCAGGTTCTGTCTGAAGCTGGAAACGGACCATCAGTGGCCAAAACCCTCCACACTCCTGCTTTAAACACCACCATCCACTGAGGTAAAACTCTGACAACACTCTACACTGCATAAAAAATATTTGGAAAATTAGCAGATTTCCATATTTTGTGATTCATGTTTTTTTTTTCCCCCTGTTTATTCATGCTTGTGAATGGCATTATGGGATCTTGATCTTTCTTCCAGCAATTTTTAACCTTGAAAATGTGACTTCTATGAACCTTTTTAATAGTGTAAAGTGATATATTGTCTGGGTTGGTGTTGTATAGTACGCTACAAAACCCTTGTAATAAACTACCAGTACATTTTCTGTTATTTTACAGACTTATTTCTCTAGATATTATTATTATTTTCTCTATATACTACTAAAATGTCGATAAAAGTCACTTTGTTAAACTGAGTTGAATTTTCAACATCAAAAGTCGACAGAGCAGAGATCAACATCCCATAATACAATTCACAACCATAAATAAACGAAAAACAATTGTGAATCACAAAATACGGAAACTGTTAATTAACAGATTTGTTTTGCAGTGTGTAATATACCCTAAATGTCTTACAGAAATGACATGCAAGGTTACAGATACAAAACGTCAAAATCATTAGTGATGATCGATCACTGGACTTTGTGGAAATTGACATCCCTAATCGCAAGTTTTTTAAACAATTGATCAATATGGATTTGATTCATAAGAGGTCTCATAAAACATATTTACACGCCTCTAGTAAGCATAAACCCTCAATTGTTTAACTGACCTTTTGCCGATATCTTCATTACATAATAGATCAATGGTCTATCTATACTGGATAAAAAAAATAAATCAATAAATGTCATGTTATAGTTAAACACCGTTAAATAATTCCTAGAGAAATTCGGCGCACGCTGCCTGTAACGTTAACTTACGTTACGCCATAGATATTTACATTAGATGTCGCTTGGCCTATTGTTGTCTATTGGAAGGAATGCGTCAATAGAGCCGCCATTTTAGTACAGGGTAGCGCTCCTTTGAAATGAATGCGGGACCAAGGTGCAGTGGAGGACTGTGGCCATCCAGAGCCAGAGATATACACATATATGAATATGATATGAATCTCTGTTATGAACGACTCGTTCACTTAGCCGACAATAATAAGTTTCTAGCACCGCAGCATCTTGTTGTCATATTTCTTTTTCATTGTTTGCTGATTTTATTCAACAGAACTAGCATAAGGCTAGAATTCCGTGCAGGTTGATGCTACTTTGCCTTATGATGAGTGCAGTAAGAGACTGTATTATCATCAATAACGTTACTTGTTGAGCACAAAAGTTCGTAACATACAAAATCGTAAAAAACTAAATCTTACCTATGAAATGTTCTGCCTTTGTGCTTTGTTTTCTTTGTTTGCTCATTACTACACCCGTAAGCAGCGCTAAAGTCCAGCATCTTCACATTGGCACACTGTCTTGACTAGTGCTGTTGAGTGGCATTTGTCCTGGGAGCCCTGTACAAATGTGGCGGCGCTATTGACGCATGGTCAGGGTCCGTATGCGATATCTAGTGTATATATCTATGACGAAAATGCGAAAATGGACCTCAACCTCTATTACAGCTCATGACGGATATTTCTCAAAGAGGAAATAACAAAAATCTTACCTGAGACGGTGAGTGGGAGCTGGAGTGCCCAGCCTTTTTGCTCGGCGAGCTTCTTTCAGTCAGGAATCAGGATCTCATCATGCAAGGCGCACTGTTTGCGATCGATGGCTCTCGCTTGTTTATTAATGTCTGTGACAGCGGTGACGTAATTTTGACAGTGGAGTATCGCTTTTTGATTCGTACTCGTAATCAGGTCTTCATGTCCGTGGTGAAACTCTATTTCATGTTTGTAAAGTACACCCACCGTAAATGTATAAGTCGTATACAAACAGACAAAGAAAATGTCGTATCTGTGTCTGTTTTAATCGCAGATTTTGGAATTGTACCCTAGTAAAATTACGAGTGCGTTCCGTTTTCCTTTACGTTTTTATAATCACAGATGCGTGACTTTTATTTACACACGAAATATTTATGACAGCTATTTTCTATTTGATTTTATATTTTTTATTTCATTGGTCAATCAAAATCCATGTCATACGTCGGGCATTTGTAAGTCATAAATATGACATAAAAAATGTCGAAATGATGACAATATTTAAAATGGTGGGCTTAAAACTCATAATTATGGAATAAAAAAGAAAATAATATATATATATATATATATATATATATATTCAACTGTGACTTCGGTGTCTAATAATTTAGATTTACTTAGTATTTCAGATACATTTTTGTCATGTATTTTTGCTTCTGTGCATGATTTTGTACTGTTTATTTCATTATTTTGTCTTTTATCTCGCACATTTTACTATATCATTAAAAATCCTTATGTATTGGAAATAAGCTTTTCACA
>CAIGQV010016850.1:501403-532200 GCA_903798115.1 Danio jaintianensis | reverse complement strand
TTGAAGGAAAGTAGTGGAGTAAAAGTACAGATACTGCACTAAAAATGCACTCAAGGGAAAGTAAAAGTACACATTTTTAAAACTACTTAGTAAATTACAATTCCTGAGAAAAACTACTCGATTACAGTAGTTTGAGTACTTTGCACCACTGCCGTTTAGTAAGTAAATGTAATTAATTAATATTACTCAGTTTAAATGAATACTGTAACTACATAACCTTAAAATAAAGTGTAAAGCCTAAAAATGTTACTAATACTTTTCTTATTTGTTAGTGTTGTCATTTGTTATTTATGTTTTTTAACAGATGGCTGAAAGGATGTGAGGAACAGTGATAAAATGCTCGCCATGTTTCTGATTTGGACGAATCCTAAATCTCCTAAATGACTATGAAAGCGCTCTTCATCATCTCCTGTCTCTTCTCTGTTGTCATGGAGATGGCCATGCCCACCAGACCCGCTGATCACTGAAGATAATGACAGTGTACTGTAACATATGAACATTGATTATCCAGACCATGTTTTCTTATGTACAAATGTGTAGCACTGATGTATGTAGTAGTTGCATAGTTATGTGTTGTGTTACTTTATTGACATTTATGTTTGTACTCAATGGGCCTCATTTATGAAACACAAGCAGTATGAATTTCTCAATTGATTTGCATGTTAAATCAGTAAATCAGACATTTTATGCTCATGTTTCATAAATAAAGACTATAAATAACTGTTATAATAATTATATACAGTCGAAGTCAAAATTATTCGCCCTCCTGTGAATTTTATTATTTAATTTTTTTCAAATATTCCCCAAATGATGTTGAACAGATTCAGGAATTTTTCACAGTATTTCCTATAATATTTTTTCTTCTGGAGAAAGTCTTATTTGTTTTATTTCGGCTAGAATAAAAGCAGTTTTTATTTTTTTAAAGCCATTTTAAGGTCAATATTATTCGCCCCCTTAAGCAATATTAGTTTTGGATTGTCTCCAGAACAAACCACTGTTATACAATGACTTGCCTAATTACCCTAACTTTACCCTAATTAACTTAGTTAAGCCTTTAAATGCCACTTTAAGCTGAATACTAGTGTCTTAAAGAATATCTAGTCAAATATTATGTGCTGTCATCATGGCAAAGAGAAAAGAAATCAGTGATTAGAAATGGGTTATTAAAACTATTATGTTCAGAAATGTGGTGAAAAGAAATCTCTGTTAAACAGGAATTGGGGAAAATATATATAATAGGGGGCTAATACTTCTGACTTCAACTGTATATGTGTGTGTGTGTACACAGTTGAAGTCAAAATTATTAGCTCTCCTGTGAAATTGTAATTATTTAAAAAATATTTTGTGTTGATTTACAGAGAGAAGATTTTGTTCAACACATTTTTAACATATTAGTTTTAATAACTAATTTCTAATAACTAATGTATTTTGTCTTTGCCATGATGACAGTAATATTATAATATTTGCAAGATAGTATTGAGCTTAAAGAATCATAAAGACTTAACTAAAGTTAACAAGTTACACTAACAAAATGCTTTGTTCCACACAATTTCTTCATGCTGTCCCAACATAAATCAATTAAGTTAAATTAACTGTTTTTGCAAATTTAAGTGGATTGAACATAAAACAATTACGTTTTCCTAAAAAAAACCTTAAGAATTGTGTTGATTCAACTCATTTTACATAAGCAGTTTGAACAACCAGCAAAAATATTTCTTCAGTGTAGTTAAGTATGCAATGTTTTGTTGTGTAGACAATCCAAAACAAAAACATCTTAAAGAGGCTAATAATATTGACCTAAAATTAGTTTTTAAAAGAATTAAAGCTGCTTTTATCCCAGCCAAACTAAAAGAAATAAGACTTTCTCCAGAAGTAAAAAATATTACACTGTAAAAAGCGATTAGTAGGGCCAGACAGAATTTGCAGACATTTTTTGCTATATATTTCTGCACAGAATTTTGCATAAAAATCTGCAGATATGTGCGGAATGATTTTGGGAGTATCATAACTAAAAAATGAATATATGTCATTATAAAAAATACTTTTTTAACATTTATTTAATGTGTACAATGCAAATCCAATTAGATCTGCTTCTTTGGTAAACTCTTTTGGCAAGATATATAATATATCTACTAAAACAGTGTTTCTCAACCACGTTCCTGGAAGACCACCAACACTGCATGTTTTGGATGTCTCCTTTGTCTGTTACACCCATTTCAGGTCTTTCAGTCTCTGCTAATGAGCTGATGATCGGAATCAGATGTGTTTTGTTAAGGAGACATGGAAAATGTGCAGGGCTGTTGGTCCTCCAGAAGCATGGTTGAGAAACACTGTACTAAAAGACAGAAAATATTACTTTACAAACTGTATTGTAAATAAATCGCATGAACATTTTCATATTTGTCAATAATATTCATTCATTTTCTTTTCGGCTTAGTCCCTTTATTAATCTGGGGTCGCCACAGCGGAATGAACCGCCAACTTATCCAGCATATGTTTTACGCAGCGGATGCCCTTCCAGCTGCAACCCATCACTGGGAAACACCCATACACTCTCCTACTGACAATTACGCTTACCCAATTCACCTGTACCACATGTCTTTGGACTTGTGGGGGAAACCGGAGCACCCGGAGAAAACCCACGCCAACACGGGGAGAACATGCGAGGCTCAAACCAGCAACCTTCTTGCTGTGAGGCGACTGTGCTACCCATTGCGCCACCATGACGCCCATCAATAATGTTACTAAAATTAATTTAAAAACTGAATAAATATAAATTTACACACATTTACACAAGTAAATAAATAATGGTGGGCTAAAAATCTGCAGATTTATGCACGCAGATTTCGTGTGGGCCTAGTGATTAGTTACAGTACTTTAAAAAAGTGAGTAAACCCATTGTAACTTGGAACTATTGAGTTGACTTAATTTAATTTTTATAATTATGCACATAGCTCATTTACTTAATCATTTTAAGGCGACGGGTTTATTCTCTTTTTTAAGGAAAGTCAACTTTAAAAGCAATGTGTTCACTCATTTTGGTTTTTTAAGGAAAGCAAACCAATCGCTTGTTACAGTGTATAGGACATAATTGGAAACATTCCTTGGTATGTTAAACATCTCTTGGAAAATACTTGAAAAGGATTACAAATTTCACAGGAGGGTGAATCATTTTGACTTTATATATATGCTTTGTTATATTATGTAAAACTATAGATGGTTTTTATTAAACACTTAATGTAAATATTACGTTTCACTACTAAACAGTTTTTTAAAATGAATCTCCGGTTAGGACAGGGTGATCTGAACAGGTGCGATTCTGAACAACAGCATGTCTGATTTTATTATGGTGAATGTAATTCATTAATCTGGAGCAGGAGGAGTTTAATGCTAAACTTTCAATGAGCAATAGTGAGAAATGCCAGTGCCTTATACTGTATCAGTTATATCAGGCTGGATGGGACTGAGAAGTGCTGGGGAAACTGCTGCTTTAACAGGCCAATGTTTTCAGACATAAATGCTTTTGAAAGATGTGTGTTTGTACAATATAGCTTATGTCTTTGTTTTTTTGTAAATATTGAATTTGATGTATTATCTGTGGTTTGTTGTTGCTAATAAACTAAAAGCTCCATATCTGTGTCCATAATGACAATCTAAATGGCTTTTCCACCATATGTGGTACGATAAGGTTTGCTGCAGCTGAAGTTGGTTTGCTTTAACCCTCCTGTTGTCTTATAATTCTGTATACATTGTTCGCCCTTCAGGTGAAAAAATGACCTGCCTTCACTAAAGCTCCAAAATAAAGCAGATACATTTCATTTCAATCGTCAAATCTATTTTGCAAGAAAAAAACATCTTCATCACAAACTCTGTGAATGTTTTTAGTATTATATTGTAGGGTTTTAGTAAGTATCATGAAAGTTCAAGTGTGTGTATGTGTGTTTATGTACAGGTTGTGGTCTCTAGATGGTGTAATGACATTAAGTTTGAGAAAGATTAATTGTTAATAGAGAGATGCTTGCTGAAACAGCTATTAGCGATGGGAAGAAGCATAAGAGACGACAGAGATTTGGCAGAGGTCAAGGGCGATTTACTGAGGCTGGTCAGTTTAATGCTTACAATGAAGGAGGATATCTCAATTGAAACTCCTTACAAATGACTGCAATCGCAGACTGGAGGAAGTTTGGAAGACTTACCAGGAGAGAAGGATGTTCTTCACCGATTAGGAACCATGGGCCTGGAAGAGGAGACCTTGGGCGACCTGCCCAAGTGCTGATAAACAAATGCTTCACTGTGCTTAATTGTGCTTTCCGACACATATATCCTATTGTAGAAAACTATTATTACCGTACAAAAAGTGTATGACCCTAGTTCAGGGGCGTAGCGGACATTTTAAAAGTGGGGGGGGGGCAGCTGAATGAGATCAAAAAGTTTACGTTCATATAATTATTAATCACCTGTTTCTAAACGGTCTGGCTCTAAAAGTGAGAGGGACGCATCCCCCCCGTCCCCCCGGTTGCTACGCCCCTGCCCTAGTTCATGAAGAAGGACTTATCACTTTGCTTTGGAGAACAAAGGGATTTCTTTTCTCTATTTACATTGTTCTGTGTGTTCATTACAATGGTTTGATCAACATCGGTAGTAACAGTAATAAATATATATTTAATCTAGCTTTGAAGGCAAACAGCTGTGTTCATGGGCATGAATATTGTATAAAATGCTGCAGCATACAGGCCAGCAGCGCACTTAAACAGATTCTGTATATTGTAAGTCTTAGGAGAATAAGGTCAAGGATTTTGTTTTGTTCTTGTATTAGTTTTATTCATCATTTTCAGTGGATTTATTTTATTAATAAAAGTATTTTCCTTATTAATCCTCTTCCTGGAGTGGACATTTGATTCATTCGCAGTATCAAGACACCTTGTGGTAAGGTATGAATCTAACTATTCCTTGAAAGATATGACAAATTATGGTCCTAAACAAAACTTTAACCAAGAAATATAGTGAAGACAGGATCCTGGTGCTTTATTTAATTAGGGTAATAAATGAAGAAATTCAGCACAAGGTTTGTGTGCTTTACAGGGACACTGAGCTGTTTAATGACATGGATGACTTGGTTGAGTTGTACTCTGTACATTAGTTGGTTTACCAGGACACACATAATTGTGATGCATGTAACACCTGACCCTGTAATTCAAAATGCTTAAAATAATACTTAACGAGGTCTTTTGAAACTCAAATGCTGTCACGTGTGTTGTGAATTTCTAAGACGAGACAAAACCAGGGAGGCTTTCGGGTATCTTCAAAGCAGAATCCTTTAATGAGAACTCGGCATAGCTGTGGCGTTCATCGAAAGATCTCTCTACTAGTGCAGCCAGGCACAGTTTAAATACATTTTTACAGACAGTGATACATATAGGAGGGGACAAACCTCAACAAAGCATGCAAATGAAGTGTTGTTGTCAGCCGGGTAAATTGCATCTCCAGCCCCGATCTCATCAGCATATTAGTACCCATTCATGATACATTTTAGCATGAAAACAAAGCGTGCAAATTAAGTACTGGAGTCAGAACCCGTCCTGCCACTTGACCAGCTTGAACGTGTTACCTAGCCATTTGTTAGACAATAGACACAACTGACAATTTGCATTACTTTGGAGACATATGTTCCTGTATTTCACATATGGGCTCCCTCAGAATGCATTTTACAATGTCATTTATATATTTAAAGAAATTTGTAATCTTTCACGTGTTTCCTATGAGGGTTTGGCTTAGGGGTAGGGCCATATAATAAGTGTTTTTACAGTATGAAATACATTATGCCAATGGAGTTGCCCTGTAAACCTTGTAGCCTATAGGGTTAGTTTTTTATTATATATTGACCATTGTTAGGCTATACACTGATGCATTTCATATTACATATTACACATCTAAAAAAAACAGTTTTAAGGAACATTTTGTCTTACGTTTATTGTAAATCAAGCTTAGTGTTATTGCTAGATAGCTAGCCTATCTGTACGCTACATTTACCTGACTGTCACTTTTGAGTAGGCTACTTTTTCACAACTGCATATAAGAGTGGAGGACGGTTCATGTGCATGTGCTCAAGGATCACTGTAAATGTGTGTATTTTCGATTGGGGGAAACGCTTTTGTTCAGTCTCTCCTTCCCGCTAGTTGTCGCCAGTGCACTGGCTACAGCCTGTGACGTCATATGCGTGCGCCGCGTTCTGTTTGCGACCATAACAACGCCTGATAACCCTCACTTTTTTTCGATATTTTTAATAAAGGGATCTTAATATCAGAATTTATTCGCACTTCCCCGAAGCTCCTGCACACGATACCCTTCAGACCGACACACGGTGAGACTGTAAATCTCAGATGTCTGCGCTCTTTGTGTGCGAGTGTTTCAAAAGCTTGTGTTTTCTGTCGGATTGCTGGATAAATGAACCGGTCTGATCTAAATAACCGAGAATCATCTCCAGGCTTCACGTCATTTGTGTTTTTAATCTCGGCGACTGCAGCATGCTTTATGACTGAAATGCATTCATATTTCCATTCAGTTTCGATCAGAAAATAATACAACAAAAAAACCACTATTGTCGCTTTGTTATTAAATCAGTCCGATTGTGATCGCTGGGTGTTCTCCATCATCCAGTGACTAAACAATATGATATTCTTATTATTGCCGTGTTAATTCAGTCAAACGGAGATCGATGTTTTTGAAGTAATAGGGTCTTGGTGTTGTTAGATAAGAGGCGATTACTATAGACCATTTCAATGTGGTCATGTCATTGGCCCATGAACATTTCCTTCTTGTTATCATACTACTTCATAACTGTAGCAAGAGGCGATTCAATCATAACTTAATGTTAAAACAGCTATCATAACATTATTGATCAATATGTGGCTCTTTTTGGATTCTCGGAAGCTGTGGAAATTAAACATGTAAAACAGGAAATACGTTGGGACCATTGTTTTTGTTTACATCCCTCAAAATGGTCTATAATAAAACGTTCCCACTAATAGTAAATCTGTCAAACTCCATGAAAACTTGACTCATCGCAGGATTAAGACACAAAATGTCACTTAAAAATAGACACATATTGGCTAGGGGTACATAAAAACGAAAACATCTTTAAGCAAAGTTAGACACATTTGGTCAGAACATTACCTGCTATTTACTTATTTGTAAAATTGATAGAATATTGATATGAATATTGTCTTTTTTTGTATGCTGTTTTAATGCAGAAACTGCCACTGATCTCGCGATTCTAAGCTTTTTTTTTCCCCTTGCAATTTTGAAAATAGTAGTCACTAGTGTGATGTTAAGTCAGAATTCTGAGTTTATGTTGTGCGTTATTTTGATGTTGTTGAAAATGTATAACTCAAAATTGTGAGTGACAAACTAACAAGTGAGTTGAGTTAAAGTTGGCTTTATATTCGCACGTTCGTTCAGTAACAACTTGTGACAGGCTCCCTCTATATTTCTTTGAATATTTGAGCCGAAATCACCT
Organism: Danio jaintianensis; assembly: GCA_903798115.1. Lineage (NCBI taxonomy): Eukaryota > Metazoa > Chordata > Actinopteri > Cypriniformes > Danionidae > Danio > Danio jaintianensis. The sequence goes on along the minus strand of CAIGQV010016850.1, from coordinate 524,684 downwards.
GTAAATGTGACTTCAAAACAACATTGGCACTATTTAATTGACTGTGAACAATGTTGTACTTTGATAGTCGTTGGCTGCTAATACAATGTCACTATTTAGAATTTGCAAAGAATACTTTTCTGTGTTATATTATGAAGGAGAAAGTCCGAATGTGAGAATATAAAACCAACCTTACCTCAATAACAATTGAGAAGTCACAGGTAACCCTTTTTTCTTTTTATTCTTTGGTTAAAAATAAATGTAAAAAAAAAAAGGCACAATACAGTGTTTTTTTTCACTCTTACAGAGTGTACAACATCTCACAAATTTGATTTATCTATTTTTTCAGACATTGTGAGTTTATAACTCAGAATTGCAAGGTACAAACCTTCAATATTGCGAAAATGGTTGTTTGATCATTTTGATAATCCTTGTTTATTCCGCTGGATAGGAGAAACAAGCTTTGATTCACTCCTCATAATCTCAAAACACATGAATTAATTATTGTACTTATTTTGAAATTTGATCAGTCTAGATGGTGAACTGGTCACTCAAGACTCACTCATTCGTATTCGTTTACATGGCAAGAGAAAGACAAAATAGAGTTTGTAATAATGTATGAATAAAAAAAAGCAAAGAAAGATTATATTTACACTATTTTAGACAACATTTTTATTAATGACCAATTTTTTCAATGGAATGATTTGAGAGATTTGAATCACACCTTCATTTGAAAGATTATGTATTTATTGCTATATTTTGTATGCTGATCGCTTTTTAGGACAATATTGTAATCATGATTATTAAAAATTTCAAATACTCTTTGTTTCTTTAATAGAGCTTTTAAACATCCCAGTTAGAAGAATATACCCAATCTGCCAAGAATTCAAGCTCTGGACGTCGATGGTGGACTCTTTCTAAAGACACAAACTGTGGTGCGAGGATCCCGGGAGGAATGGGGTAGAGATTGCGATGAGGGTCCCGGCACCAAACAGCTCTGATCAGGCAGAATCGGGCTCAGGTAAGATGCCTGAAAATGGCCGCTCTAGGAGGAAACGCGTGCCAAAGACGTGCGACTGCTGCGGGCCCAACGGAAAGCCCCACATGCCTGGACACGAGCAGGTTTCGAAGAAACGAGGCCGCAAGAAGAAGGAAATGGTGAGCCAAGGAGAAGTGGCCGCGGAGGAGGAGGTGGTCTGGAGCACGTCTGGAGTCCTCACGCTGGAAGCCGACGCTGTGACTTCTGAGATGGAGGAGATGCCAGATCCCAGAGCAAAAGTAGACTTCATCCAGTGTGAGAGTGTGAGTGAAAGCACTGTGATGGTGAACGGTTTGGAGAACAGCGCTCATGATAACTGTACTGATCCCGGTGACGCCAAAGAGAAGAGCCATCCAGTCCAGGCTGTTTCTGCTGTACTCAATGACCTGATGAAGAAACCCTCTGATTCCGACCCGATGGCTGCAGAGCCGGACACTTCTCCTCACAGTAATGCGATGGAAACTGAACCATCCAGCTTGTGTGTTAGTGTAGACAAGGCTTCCTGGGACCATCACTACTGCAAATCCCACCCTGCGGAGAACAGAAGCGACTCTGCAGAGGCTTCAGGACCACCACCTGCTGAGTTTACAACCGAGGGCATCATCGAGTGCATTCACGGTAGTGCTGCTCTGCTTTCCAGGGTTCTCACGGGTCATTGGGTTTCTGGAGTGTCATAGTTAATTTATTCATTTAAAATGGCTATTTCAGATATTGAAAGTCAAGGAATTTTATAGATTATTTTGTCCAAATCATGGAATAACAAGGATTTTTTTTTTCCAAAAGTTTTTTTTTTTTTTAATCGTTTTTATAGTGTTTTGAATGAATCGTTATCTCATAATAGTCTTGAGTGATACTTCATCAAAAAGTCTATAATTTTAAAAAATACTTTTAAAGGGCACCTATTATGCCCCTTTTTACAAGTTGTAAAACAAATCTTTGATGTCCCTAGAGTGCGTATGTGAAGTTTAACACTGCAAAAAAATGCTTTTTTGTCTTGTTTCTAGTCAAAATATCTAAAAATTCTTAAATCAAGAAGCATTTCCAACCCCTACGGCTTCTCACCGTGTAGCTATATACAGAGTACAATATTAACAAACAAACCAAAAACAAAATAACAAGCGGGGAAAACACGGATGGATAAACAACGAACAACAGTCAAGATTTACACACACCAAAACAGGTAAACACAATCAACAATAACACTTAGCAACTCTATAATTTTTTATCACACCAAACGCAAAAACACCACGCCAACCAACTCGCTCTCTCGCCCTTACGTCTGTTTTCCCATTTTTAAAAGACGCCCTGGGTCTCTCCAGCCAATCCCACTGCGTAATTAGGGCGGCGCCTGTGCAGATAGAGAGAGAGAGAAACACACACACACAACTGCGAACGCAACACTCTAGACAAGCAAAAAACATGTCATGTTTTAAGAAAAAACATTTTAAAATGAAGTGAGTTTTTCTATAAAACAGGCAAAAAAATGTGTTTTACAGAACAAAAAACAAGATAATTTTGCTTGTTTTAAGGAAAAACTCACTTCATTTTAAAATGTTCTTTCTTAAAACATGACATGTTTTTTGCTTGTCTAGAAAATGCTTATTGATTTAAGAATTTGTAGATATTTGGACCAGAAACAAGACAAAAAAAATTAAGTAAGAAAAGCATTTTTTGAAGTGAAGCCCAAAATACCCCACAAATATGTGTTTATAGTCTTTTTGAAACTGCTCCCTTTATGCTTTGATCCGAACTGTGCTGTTTTGGTGACTGTCACAGTCACTTTAAATTCAACTGAGCTCATTTTCTTCAGGAAGTACGGCACAAAAACTCTAAATGCAGACGGCTGCTTCTCACTCAGGGCTGTCTTTGCTAATGAGGAAGGGCGTTCCCCCTCTGATGACACGTATAAAGGGAGAATGTCAATCAACGTGTTTCTGCAGACTGTTTTTATCAAGTCTGATTATAAAAAATACTATTAATAAATTTTACCATTAGAGGCTGCTTATATTCACACACTGCTGACACACAACTGACACACAACCTTATAAAAGTGATTTTTGCATAATAGGTTCCATTTAAGACACAATTACAGCTTGCCAAGTCAGAGAAAGACAAGAATTTTGCTTTTCAAAGATCAAAACTAATCATTGTTTTCAATGAAATATTTGCTTAGGTTGCAGACATTTTAAAGGGCACCTATGATGAAAATCATCTTTTTTAAGCTGTTTGGACAGAACTGTGTGTATGTGTAGTGTGTCCACAGTCATATTGGAGTGATAGAAACACAATAAGTCTTTTTGAATTTATTTTTTTAAAATAGGATCCAAATCCCTCCCATTTTGAAGCCGACCGCAATTTAAAGTAGGAGTGCGGTTTCCCCGCCCACCGGATTGATTGACAGCTGCGTATTAACATGTCTCCGTAGTAACGCGTATAATCATATCAACAAGACAGGACGTGTGAAGCAACCGGGAATCAAAGATCTGTTCAGTTCGCTGTGATCATCAATCATCATCAAATGTGATCAAGAGTGAGTTTTACAAGTTTAACACGTGTTTAAAACAGTGCACGTTCGTAATGAATTACAGCGATTTACTTTAGCTTTACTTCATCACCACAGCCGCGTGTCAGTACAATTATAAAAGAAGACGCTTCAGTCCCGGGTTGTGGACGTTAAATCAGCTTTATTTTGTACATTAACATAACGGATATCCATAAGGCAGTGGATATTAATGTGTATCCTGTCACATTTGCCGTGCAAAAACAGTGCAAAGCTAAACGCGCGCGCTGTCTGTGTGTGTGTCTATTTGTGTGTGTGCGCGAACTATGTAACGACATTGTGTGTGACTCATCGTTGCAACTCCACAACAAATACATCAAATAATCATTGGGAAAGTTCTTACTGTAGTATTTCTCACAAACGTTACGTGAGATCTGCTTCCTTCAGGTCTGTCTGTTATCTGAGGCAGCCGAGGGCGGAGATTGAGGCACACTGACAGGCACGTGGGAACGGTGGGCGGGGAGAACTAGCATTAAAGACCACAAAAACAGCTACAAGATGCTCAGAGCTAAAAATGACAAACTTCTGAAAGGTATAATAAATAATCTGATGGGTGTTTTGAGCTGAAGCTTTACAGACACATTCTGGAGACACAAAAGACTTATATTAAATCTGGAAAAAGGGGTAAACTAGGTGCCCTTTAATACACAAAAAATGCATGCTGATGTCTATAGAAGACAACATTAATAATCATCTTACACATACTCTGACAATGTGCATCATTTACATCAGATACACACTGTTTAGGAAACTAGATTGCTTACCCTATACTTCTCCCAGTTAAACAGCCACTTACTAAGGATGCTCCGATCGATCGGCTGAAGATCGGTATCGGCCGATAATCACATTTCATGACTCGATCGGTACTCGTTGATCTGGCCGATCTCATGAACCGATCGCAAGTGTTTGTTTACAAGCAGAGGAAGATGCATCCGGGTTATGCATCAGCAGCACTACAACACATGAGGAATGCTTCCAAATTGCATTATTAGTCATTTTTCTTACCATTTTTTAATCTGTTTTATCTATTTTCTATTTGTAAAGCTACTTCTGAACATTACATGTATGCAACTTCTTTAATTTATTATCTTAGGTAAGGCGAGATCTCATACTTAAAGGGTAATTGTGCTTATGCAATGGCAAACTTATATAAAGCTTAAAGAATCAGAATCGGTACTCGGTATCGGCCGATCACCATGACAAGGAATCGGTACTCGGTATCAGCTGTTAGGGGTCAGTTAATTATGGCAAAATAAGATCAGCTTGCACACTTTTTGGTGTGATAGGCGCAATAAAAGAAGCACTCATAAAAACATTTCGGCCCTTGGTTATGCAAAAAAATACTCTATTATTACGTCCATTTTTTTTTTTGTAACTTGACCCACGCTTGAGCACTCTTTAACAACTCTGAATGAATGAAATAGCATTATTAGACCACCTCTTTAAATGTCTTGATCAATGTTGTAGTAATGTTATAGGCTAATTGAAAAGATAACAAGGATATTAAATTAAATAAAGCAACTTTCAGTCTAACAATCAACCAATTTAATCTAACAGTCCAGCTTTGTTTCAGGCTTTAGCACCGTGTCCTAAACAGATGCAACGTGAGAACATCCGATTAAAGATATATTTTCCTTTTTGTCTGCTCAGTGCTCATTATAGGTCAAGTGTTAGTCTGTGAAAATCAGGGTAAGTTTGGCTAAGAGCGGGAACCCTGGCTTTTGATGACTTAAGTGGCCTTTGGCTTATGTGCTGTCATCTTTTCTTTACTCAACATGCTTTTTATCTCCCAGAATTCCTCGAGCAGTTCTACGGGAAATACGGAAGCTTCACCCCGTTATGTGAAACCGATGTCCTTGATCATCTGAATAAGATCTTTCAGGCTGATCTAAATGACAGGCAAGTTTAATTCATAATCAATCACATGAATGATGTTCATTTCAATTCCTGACACTTTCCATGAACGGGGTATACAGTCTGAAAGTACAATACAGAATCAGTGAATGGAGGAAGACTTCAGAAGGACAAACTATGGCTGTTTCCATCTGATGTTAAAATGCATGCTCAGCGACCAAGGCTCTCATTTATAAAACTTTGCATTGAAACCTTCCTAAAAGGTTTTAATGTACACCAGAATACTTGTTTAATTTATTCATTAATAATTATGATGTTTTAAAGTGCTTCAATTAAGTCAGTATTTAAGTGTTTACTTGGAGTTTACCTGTTTACCTGCTAGGTAAATTTACTTTAGAATGGGATCAAATTGTCTATGATCACTGTCATATTAGTAGCAGATTAGCACTAACTATTAGCTTATTCTAGTCCAAAGAATGTGGATATCACTTTCACTTTAGAATAGGGGGTCAATTGGCTTTATTACTACTCAATTAGTGATATTTTAGCCTTAATTATTAGCTTCTTCCAGTAAATAGACTTGAATATCCCTCAGTAAGTGCCATAATTAATGTGGATATCACTTTCACTTTAGAATAGGGGGTCAATTGCCTTCATTAGCACTCTATTAATGACATTTTAGCCTTAATTAGCTACTAGCTAGTTCTAGTCAATTAACTTGAATATCACTCAAGTGCCATTATTAACATGGACATAACTTTAACTTTATGATATATAATATATAATTGCAAACCAGCAGTAATTAAACATAATTACTAGCTTGTTGTTCAGTTAACTTGCACAATGATTCAAAGAAATAATACATGGCTTATCAAATGGTAAATAAAGGTTAAAATGCCTTTACTATATGTTCAGTTAATCATGAATTATGTGTTTGCTCATGCTTAACTGATGCATAATTGTGAACAAGTTAATAATGATTTACAAGTTTAACTGAGCTTAACTGTTGCATAATTCGGGACCCTTAAAACGTTTAGCTAACCATCAATTAGTAGTGCTTTTGTTTTTAACTAATGCCTAATTGTGAACAAATTAATGCTTAAGTAATGCATTATTTTGGACCCTTAAAATAAAGTGTTACCTAATTTTAGTCAGCAAGGATGCATTAAATTGATCAAAAATAAAAGAAAAGCAGTAAATCATGATATTATATTCATTTAATGAAGACTTTATTTGCTACAAAACAAGTCAAATCATCACAGGAATAAGTTATTGTTATAATTTATGTGTTAAAGTAGAATTCTAATACAATTTAACAACATGGAAATCTGTTTTGGATTAAATCAATGCAGACTAGATGTGTCTTTCAAGCCTAAAAACAAGTGCAGACCGAAAACTCTGAATGGTAGTGTCTATTTACTGTAATGTAATACAAATATATCTTTGATTGTTGTTGCTCTGGTATCTTTGCTAATAGTATTATATATTTTGAAGTTGATGAGAATGCAGTGAGAAAAGTACATGTACTTTATATATAGAAATGAAAGGAATGCTATTGGTACACTATTTATGGACAATTACTTCAGTGAAAGGTTTAGGGTTCATCTCCCTAATGTAACTGTACTGTACATTCTGTCTCTCTGTCTGTGTGTCCAGGATGAAGCTGATAACAGCAGAAGTGGCCAAGTACAGGGCAGGTCTGGCCTGTGCTCCTATGCATTTCTTCCAAGTGACCTACAACAAGCACACTTTCACCTTAGATGACCTTTCCACACTTGATGACCAAAACTGGGTCAACGATCAGGTGGGTGTTGTTTAAACATTAGATCCTAAGTGTTTGTGTCCTAAGTGTTTTGAGCAAAGGACATTTGTACTATAAATTTAAAAAGACTAAAAGGTGATTCGGTGTAGCGATTAGTTTATTAGGGTTCCTGCAGTGTCTTAAAAAGTCTAACGGCCCATTCACACGGGGCGTCAGCGTCAACGCTTCCCATTCACTTTGAATGGGTGACGTCAAGTGTTGCTGAACTGAATTATGGGTCCGTCGGCGCCGCTTCAGTGGCGTTGCTCGCTGCAGAAGTTGGGACTTTCTCAACTTTTTAAGTGCCAATGGAAGCGTCAGCCAATCAGATCGCTGTATGCAAATACACCAGCTCAGACAGTAGACGATTGCGGACTAATTTCATTGGCTGACGCTGCTATGACGATCGCGTCAGGCCCAACTTCAGACATGCCCTGTGTCAAGCGTTGACGCTGAAGCCCCGTGTGAATCGGGCGTAAGGCTAACATGAGTCTTTTCGAAACCAGTTTATTTTTCATGGTTTGACCTCAAGAAAAATCAGTATCATGTGACTAAAACCGAAACAAAACTCAGGCCAGGGTGAGGAATGTCTGAAACTCTGGGTACAGTGTGGTCGTGTGGACACTATAACTGGAGTTTTTGCCTCATGATGTTTTCTCCTTTTTGATTGGCCAGCACGGTTGTGTTCACACCAAACGCGGAAGACGTGATTGGGGCAAATTCCACACATTCACGGCAAACGCGTCAAGTATTACGCCTGATTCACACGGGGCTTCAGCGTCAACGCTTGACAGAGGGCGTGTCTGAAGTTGGGCCTGTTGCAATCGTCATAGCAGCGTCAGCCAATGAAATTAGTCAGCAATCGGCTACTGTCTGAGCTGGTGTATTTGCATACAGCGATCTGATTGGCTGACGCTTCTGTTAGCAATGCAGTTCGGCAACGCCTGACGTCACCCATTCAAAGTGAATAGGAAGCGTTGACGCTGACGCCCCGTGTAAATCGAGCGTTACGCATCATTCACATGGTAGTCTGCCTCTGTTCTCACTTTTGCATTGACTTGTATGCAATGTAGTCATGCAAATACTTAATTCTGTGTTTGGTGTGAATCCAGCATAAAAGGCTTTTTTCACCACCTGTTGCATCAGCGTCTCCTTAACATGCATCAGCGTGCATTTTTTTGTGTTTTCTTGTGGTGGACAGATTTTTTTTAAATACAAAGTTAGGGAAAACTCAATTGATAAAAATACCTGTGTACGTGTGGACATGGCCTACAATTTTTAAATCTAGTTATTAGATTAGAAAACTTACAAGTTACAAAAGGTCATTTTCAAAAACAAAAAGTCTTTAAAAACACAAGCACATTCACACAGGTGGCTGGGTCGTCAGCAAAGGCACGAAGCCAATGTCTGTATCTCTACTTCTAAAACGAATATCAATTCTCCCACAGCGCAATAGGATGTTTTGTGTGTTTGTGATTCAGTGGCTTTAAAATACTTTCTTTAGCTAGTGCAAATTTATTTCGCTTTATTACAACTAGACATGGGCCGCTATAAGATTCTGATGGTATGATAACCTTGGTTAAAAATGTGATTACGGCTCTAAAATATATTATTTTTAATGTGTTAAAAATATATTTTTTTCCAATTAAACACAATATGTTTTATTTTAAGAAGCATTTAAAATGTGTAAACACGTCAGGCTAAATAATGAAAATAAATCATTTACTCCTGCTATCAAAAACCCAGATTTACTTACATCTTAAGAAGGCATCATGTATTTGGATATGCGGTAAGCCACTGCGTTGTTTACACTACAAATAAGAGCCTACGTTGTTGGCAGTGTTGGGGAAAGTTACTTTTGAAAGTAATGCATTACAATATTGAGGTTCTCCCCAAAGAAGTAACTGCATTACTTAGTTACTTTTTATGGAAAGTAATGTGTTACGTTACTTTGGAGTTACTTTTGCGTTACTTTTTCTGACTTTGCTGAGCCTTGATCTCTTTCAGAACTTGCAGGGTTTTTTTTCTTCTGTTTTTTTAAATAGAGGAGCTCTGCAATGAACAACACACTCTATAACCTTAGGATAATGTTATCTTCTGAGAACTTCCTGACCCCAGAGCTATACATGTTGTATATACAGATTAATGAAAGTTTAAAGCAATGCGTTTGCTGCTTTTGTACTTTTTGTCTTATTAAAAAATAAATTCACTGTCCATTCAGAGAATCCTCTTTTCCTTTTGTTCAATTCGCTCAAAATAAAGAGAATATTTCTATCGCAGAAATGTAAAGCTCTGCCATCTTTCTTTCTGCCTGTTCCTGCATTCTCTCATTGTGTGCGGGATTGAACGTGACTACGATCATTTTGATTCAGCAATGAATTTTTTCTCGCGTTACGTCTTTTAAAAAGTAACTCAAATATTATTACTTAATTTTGAAAAGTAATGCGTTACTTGACTCGTTACTTAGAAAAGTCATATTATTACATAACTTGTAAAGCGCGTTCCTTGGAATCTGTTACCCCCAACACTGATTGTTGGTCACTATGGTTTTTAAAAATCTTAAATTTGCCTTGATGAATGCTGATGATAGCCTGTTTATGTTCCAAAAAATCTTGTCAGGCATATTTTAGAACACGAATCATTTGATGACAAATTCAAAAACTTGATTTAGGGATCGCAGAGCAGCCAAAACACTCTTTATGTTTTGCCACTCTCCTTCAAACCAGCAGCTTTTACTCGTGTGTCAGCAAGTTTTTAATCATTTGAATTACTTTCGAATTTAGTATGAACTATTATTTCTGTGTATATTTTGAGTACAGGTCAGAATAAATATTTGTTTCATTTGTATGGTATAACAAACTTTCCACCTATTTTTTCCAGCTTTTCACAAAATCTATTAGAATTATTAAAGTAATCTCGGTTTACTAACATGAACAATACATTAATTACAGTATTTATTCATCTTTGTTAACATTTGTTTAATTGAAACAAAGTTGTTCATTGTTAGTTCATGAAATCTCATGTAATCAGTGCATTAAATATTTTATGAATAACAGTCATAAAAATGGATTTAATTATCTATTAGTAAATGGTGAACTATGATTAATAAAAGCTGTACAAGTATTGTTCATTATTCGTTTGTGTTAGTAAATACATGAACTAATGAAAACTTATTGTAAACTGTGACTGTGATCTCTTGCATCTAATATGCTTGCTATATATAAAATGTAATTGTAACAGATATTTTGTCTTGTCCATACGACTTAAATTTTTACTGGACTTTGGTTTGTTTTCTGGCTTTTTGCAGGTGATTAACATGTATGGAGAATTGATCATGGAGGCTACAAACCATAAGGTAAAATCATGACTTGATCTAAAATATAAAAGTGTGAGCTCTGTTTCCTCAAAGAGCTGATGAACGTTCGGCTCCTGACTGAACAAACAGCTCTCCACTGGAAGCTTTCATCACCGTATCACTGTATTATCATGACTGACTGATATGACAATATTATTACTTTATATAATGTGGTCAGCTGTGTTTCCATCCAAAGAAGCGAATAAATTTTATGCGCAAAACTGTAACATTGCATAAAAGATTTGTGAATAAAGCAGCGTTTCCATCCAAGGAGTCAAAGAGAACAAAATCATCACTTACTGATAAACTGGAGCAAATATCAGACAGAAAATCATAGTTTTAGTGTGGTAAGAGAAGCCACTGTGGTGTTTGTTCTTCTCTAATAAATGAGTTGCGCCTCGGAAGATGAAGACGGAACGCGGTGAATGCGGTGGCCTTTGGAGGCGCTCTTTGGGAGTGCAGACAGATGCTCAAGACAGTTCTGGAGGGAATAAGAATAGAATAATAAAAGAATAAATAAAATACAGCGCTCTCTCTACAGTCAAATAATCACCCTTTTGTCAAAAATCTCGGGGTCATTTTTGACTCAGATCTGAAATTTGATAAACAAATAAACTCTGTGGTTAGGGCCAGCTTCTTCCAACTAAAGCAACTAAGAAAGTGAAAGCCCTTTCTTTCTTTTAAAGACTTGGAGGCTGTTATTCACGCTTTTATCTCTTCTAGGCTTGATTATTGTAATGCACTGTACGCTGGCATCACTCTCACGCTTACTGATAGTCCAAAATGCAGCAGCCCGTTTTTTTGACTGGGACAAAAAAGAGAGAACATATTTCTCCCATCCAGGCCTCCACTAACGCTGGCTCCCTGTGAAACAGAGAATTGATTTTAAAGTTTTAACTTATGTATTTAAAGCTCTTGCCCCGGCCTATATATCTGAACCTTTAAGTTTGTATTCTCCCCAAAGATCCCTTAGGTCTTCAGCTCAGCTCCTGCTAATTGTTCCTAAATCCCGCTTGAAAACTAAAGGAGACAGAGCTTTCTCAGTCTATGCTTTGGAACACATTACCTTTAGAAATTAGAGCTTCATCTACATTAAGTGTTTTTAAAACAATTTGTCAAAACCTACCTCTTCTGTTTGCCCTACTGATGTAAATTTGTTTTGTTTTGTTTTTATTTAATTTGTTTGACTGTACAGATTTTTTAAAACTTATTTTTAGTTTGTAAATGTTATTGTAGCATACAGTATATTGTCCTGTCTCTCTAATTGTTTATTATTTTGCCATGTCTGTGAAGCACTTTGTGAAGTGCAAAGTCTGTGAAGGTGCTATATAAATAAAGTTGACCTTGACCTTGAAGAAGAATAATACTGAAGCACTGTGATGACGGACTGACGGACGGCTGAGGCCTTTTACAACCTGCAAAACAACATTTCAGATCTTTTACAATGGAAAGCTGGAAACATGGAAAGCTGCAAACTCCATTACTGCAAAGTCCCTCAAACACACATTTATATCATTACATGATCTGTGAAAAACTAAATCACATCACTTTTTTAATACGCATGCTGGAATTTATTCGGTAAAAGTGTTTCCATTGTAGATTATTCACATTTTTTTGTAATCGAATACAAAGTTTATCCTACTCAGTTATGCTCATACGTTTTTATGCAAGTTTCAAAATGTATGCGCATCTTGGCATCTCCATCAAGCATTTTTCAGCGATATTCCAAAATGCGCATGGCAATAGGTGGATGGAAACACAGCTATTGGTCTTATGTCATTTACAACAGTCAGATCACTGGAAATTATGGAAACACAGTTCACTACTGGCTTATTACTTCCTATTATTAAGATATTAACTGTGTTTTAGCACTTATAAAGTATGATCTACTTATTCTACACAAATATGTCTCTAGTGATGTATAAAACATAATATATATATGAGCAATATCACACTCGTAGCAGTGCGATGTGGCTGTATATCGGTGACGATATACAGCCACATCGCACTGCTACGAGTGTGATATTGTGTTTATACAACAGTTCGATGGCATAATCGTGTGTATAAAAAAGAAAATCATACACGGAGAGTCTAAAATCCTTTTGTATGAGGAACTACTTTCTTCCGCCATTCATTCACATCTGCAGCTGACGTCAGAACAGCAGAAGCCGCTGCTCATTCACCAACGTCACTTTAGAGCTAGTGTTTGAATGATTCTCTAGCATAATGTCTAAATTGATAAAACAGGTGATTTTGCTCACATTTTTGGATTATAAGGCTGAACGGCATGAAATGCCATCCGTCTAGAGACATTTCCCGGTATTTGTCTGTTGCAATCGGGAGATCACAATAATTAACCCCGAAAAAGCCAAAGCAAAGCAAACACTAGCAGATTACTGTTGTGTTTGTGATAAGGAAAAACGCTAAACACGCATGGTTTCTTCTTTCTTTCTTTCTTTCTGTTTACTGAAAGTCTGCAGTAACGAAAACAGGAGACTCATTAGAAACAGATGACCATCTCCGGTTTTAAGACTTTAAGATGAGTCCCATCTCACACTCAACACACTATAATTACTTTGGTATAAATACAGCACTACAACATACAAAAGAGAGAGATCGACTTAGTCACTTACCAGTTTTATAATGATTTGATCAGCTGTAGTTTAAAGTTCCGCTGTAGTTTTCCTCCTCTAAGGACTTATTATGCGGTCTCTGTCGCCATCTTGTCAACCGTCTTTGGTCTGCTCAATGACAGGCTAATGGTTATATTATAAATTATAAATATTTAAAATAGGCACTATCCTTATAAATAAACTGCATAGTGGCAATCTAAACAACTACATTCTCCACTAAAAAGCCTCAAAAGTACATTATGTTGTCCAACAGCAGCAATATTTGTCAAACTGTAGAGTGTCCTCTGCTTGTCGCCGTATGTGGGCGGAGTAATACACAAGGATGAAGGGTGAAGAGGCTGGACTAGTGCTGTTACTGGCAGAATATTGCACAGCTATCAGCCAATCAGAGTCAAGTACCAGACAGAACTGTTGTATATTTTGACAAAGTCTAAATGATTGTAATTGTCATTCATTGCATAGTGAAATGAAAGGGATAGTTCACCCAGAAATGAAAATTCTGTCATCATTTACTCTCCATCATCTAATTCCAAACCAGTTTAAGTTTCTTTCTTCTGTTGAACACTAAAGAAGTTACTTTGAAGAATGTTGGAAACCTGTAACTGTTGACTTCCATAGTAGGAAAAACACATTTTTAACAAAACAAATTGACATTTAAACTCAGCTGAACTCAAATAGTTTCAATGTAACTACACCAGCATTCTACACCACTCTCCTGCCTGCCTGAATTGCTGGAATGATCCACAATTTGAAATATTATCTGTTAAGCTGCTTTGACACAATCTACATTGTACAGTGCTATAGAAGTAAAGATGAATATAGAAATAAATATGAATTAGTAAATTATGTACATTTTTTGTGTAAACTATCCCTTTATAGTGTCAACAATATGAGAACAAAGTCATAAATATAGAAAGTTAAAGGTCCTGTGAAGCGCTTTAAAATATGCATTTTTATTCGTTGTTTGACATAATCTCAACTGATTTTTTTGAGAGAGGGCATGACATAGAGTAACATGGAAGAACAGCCAATAGCGATTTGTTTTTCTCACAGCTCTGCCAGTGAGAGGCTTTTTTTAAAATGAAAAGCAAATGAGAAGCGTTTTGAAAGGGGCGGGACATGTCAGATACTAGAGAGCATTTGATTGGTCAGAAGATTTGATCATAAACTGAAGTATGACGTCAGAACAATTGTTTTTTATTAATATTATATTTTTATTTTGACCTTAAAGCAACACAGAGCAATAGACAAAGCAACAACAACTATAAAGGCAGAAAAGAAAAGGTGAACAAAACAAAAAAAAAAGACAAACGACTTTTAAAACCACTGTTACATCAGTTCCTCCAGTTTTATACATAGGTTAACAATGACTACGTTTACATGGACATCAGTAATTGAATTATTTGCCTTAATCTGAATAAGACAATAATATGATGAAGGTGTTTACATGAGTTGCTTTTTGAATGTTCCTTTCATGATCCCATTTGACATGTTATAGCACATAGTTCGATTAACGTCATTGCGTCACCACACTATCCACATTTCCTCCGGAGTTTCATGTCATTTCGGGTGTTTCATTTTTAATTTGTCGACTTTAACTGCAGTTCGGCACTTTCACTTTCATTCAGGAACATTTCATGCATGTCCCCGTGACAAACGAGCTATTGGATGCGAGTATGAACTGCAGTGCTGTTGAACTGTAGTTTTAATGGAATTTCATACCGCACGCTGAATGGGAGAAAAAAACTCTGTATTTCGCGATGCAGGTGTCTGTGGTCCTTTACTGACTCGGTAGGTGCAAAAAATTGTCTCAAACAGCCATGTGTGTGTGTGGATTATCCTGTCGCAAAACGCAGCGAAAAGTCCTACATGACGGTAATAGTTTAAGGTGTTCACATGTCTGTACTGCACTTACATATTGCGACTAAAATCGGCATACTCCACGTCTTAATTCGATTTATCTTTAGTTCGATTATGACCTTAATCAGATTAAATGAATCAAAAATCGCTGTTTACATGGTAGACTCTTAATCAGAGTACTGTCTTAATCGCATTAAAATCGGATTATTGGTGTCCATGTAAACGTACTCAATGTCACACATATATTTCTAGGCCAGTGGGCACAGGCATTATGGTGATCTTGCAAACAATGGTCATACCTTTAAACTGTTATCCTTGACATATGACAGATAATTAAAAAGGGGTTTCCAGGTGGCTTCGAAGCCAGCAATGCCATCAGAGTCTCTCTAAATGTAAAGTGCGAGAGAATTCTGAAAGCCAGGATTTAAAGAGTGGTTTTGATGCCTTTTTCCATAGACAAAGAATCATTTTTTTAGCTACCACCATTCCATATTGGACAGCTTTTTTAATTTGATGACTGAACCCACAAAGTGAGTCAGACCAACCAAAAACAGCGCCAAAACAATTGTTGATCCATTTAGATGGAAGTGACAGACTGCAAGCTTTGGATGTTTATTTCTTCTCAATGCTGATGCTGTCACTGTGTTGGAGCACACTAGAATCCTTAACCCTGTAAGACCTAAGATATCAAAAAATAGGCAGACAATTCTAATTTACTGGAACTGAGATGTTTATTAAACCATCTAGCAAGATCAAAACCATATTTTTTCCCATATATCATGATATTTATTTTGTATCACATTTGATACATCAGGCATTTGTGCAACTTTTTACTCACAACAATGTAATTTTAATTACAAACAAATTATTTTCCCTTAACATTTTGACAACAGAGAACATTTCAGGCAGTGCTTCTCTTTGTTTTTACTTGTTACCTGATATGATTTGATATACAACAGGTTTTTAAACAAAGTATTTATCATGTTGATATTATATAGGTCTTAGAAACTCGTGTATCAAATATGATACGTGCGGCTTTATAGGTTTAAGACTGACATACCGATACTAACACCTAAAAAAACTTTATTTTAATGGCAGTCCTTTGTGCCGACTGCCATTAGAATTGAAATACTGGGTTTTAAGTAGGGTTTAATTGAGTTTTTCATGTGATTTATGGGATGATATTGAATGTCTTTTCTGTGATGTGTGTGATGTGAGCGCTGATGTGGTTGTGTGGTGAAGCCAAAGACAAATTTCCAATTGCGGACAGCAAAGAAAGTAAAGTAAAGTTAATGTCACGGGACCTTTGAGGCCTCAAAATTCCATACTGAATCTCAATTTCAGTATGACGTCAAAACAACTGTTGATCCATTTAGGTGGAAGTGACAGATTGCAAACTTTGGATGTTTATTTCCTCTAAGTGCTAATGTTGTCACTGTGTTGGAGCACACTCGAATCCTTAAGACTAACTTACTGATACTAACATCTAAAATACTTTATTGTAATTACACGGGACCTTTGAGGCCTCAAAGTTCCATACTGAAACTCAATTGACATTGTTTTCTTTGCCCTTTTCTAGGTTCATTTCTTCAACAGTTTTTTTTACCGACAGTTCGTAGCAAAAGGTTATGAAGGAGTGAGACGGTGGACCAAAAAGGTGAAAGTCACAGCATGCAGAACTTCACTTACGATTCGCTGTTGTTGTTTGATTATTGCATGATGAAGAGTCTCTAGTGTAATCATTTCTGAATCACGTTTCCTTTTTGACTAATGCTAGGCATGGGCAATATCTTATCGTTTTCAATACACCTGTAATAATATAACTAAGATTATATTTGACTACTACTATATTTGTAGCTCACATGTGCATAAATACAAGCTTTTCACTCCATATTGAACTGTGTATGATTGTGTATGTGACTAATACAATAATTTATTAATAGTAATAGTAATCAATCGTACAATCGGTCTGCGCAATTAAGTATTACAGTAGCATTTTTATAGTATTCAATACAGTGATAAAGGCTCAGTCCATAAGCTTTGCATTATAAATGTACTTTATTCTTGTACCTAGAATGGCTTGAACAAATAATCCACATATTTTCAAAGAGTCCATATATAATCCAAATAATCACGTGTGCAGAATCTTTATCCTCTGCAGCAGTGATGTTGTGTGAAGTGATGCAGCTGCAGCCGAAAGTTAATGAGAATTATTTATATTATTATATGATCCATTAATTGGTGGCTCAGTGGTCAGCACTGTGGCCTCACAGCAAGAAGGTCGCTGGTTCGAGTCCCGGCTGGGTCAGTTGGCGTTTCTGTGTGGAGTTTGCATGTTCTCCCCATGTTGGTGTGGGTTTCCTCCGGGTGCTCCGGTTTCCCCCACAGTCCAAACACATGCGCTATAGGGGAATTAATTAACTAAATTAGCCGTAGTGTATGTGTGTATGGATGTTTCCCAGTACTGGGTTGAAACTGGAAGGGCATCCGCTGTGTAAAACATATGCTGGATAAGTTGGCGGTTCATCCCCTGATGAATAAATGGACTAAGCTGAAGGAAAACCCAACCATCACAGTAATGTAAATATAGTAATTATAACCATAATTATTTATATTATTTATTACATTACGCATTAAATTGTATTTTATTAACGTCTACCCCAACTCGCACAGTAATGTAAAAATGTTAATTATTGTTGTACAGTGTCACAAAAAATATGTGAGTATCTGCAGTCTCTCAGGGATACACATATGAATTATTGTCATAAATATTGTTATCACAATAAAGGCCAGAAAATATTGTGATATAGTTCATATCTATAGTCCATATCTCCCATCCCAAATGCTTAGGGCATTTTTGAGTTAAGTAAAAGCATTTAGTCACTCAATCCTGTTTGACTTTCCGTCAAGAAATATTTAGAAGAACACATAAAAATAAAATCACAATGAAGCTTATACTTTAGAGCAGGGGTGCCCAAACTTTTTCCTATAAAGGGCCAAAAAGCAAATCTGATTGAGGGCTGTCGGCCAAATATATATACCAAACCGTATATATTACAGTCGCTTTGGTGCATTTCTCACAACACTATTTACATTTGCACAGCAGTTAATGCATTTCTCTTTTGTGCACATCATAGTAGCAGTTTCTCATTCCTTCCAACAAATTGCAAATGCTTTTGGACATGCATCAGTTGCTTTCATACAACTCTCTGCTGTTTTATAACATTATCATTTGCTTATGTCATGTCAGTCAAAATTAACTAAACTTGTGAATGCTGAATAGTCATTCCATATAAAACTAATAGTCTTCATTTCATTACTTGAGTCATTACATACAGAAATGTTGAACTAGTTGTCCAAATCTGTCAAGCAAATTTGATAAAAAAAATTTAAATCTTTTTTTTCCTGAAAATGTCTTCGAAATTGAACAATTTCAGGAATGATTTACAGACCTATGTGTGTTGTAGGTTCAGTTCCAATATGTACTGCAGTATTGTGTACAGTTGTGCACAGCTCTACCCAAAGGAAGTTTGTGTTTGTTGTAAATTGGGGTGTATTTATTCTTTTACACAATGCTGTGAGTCAATTAGAATTGCAAAGAGCATATGCAGTGAAAATGTGAAACATACATATTCAGTGTCTTGTACTCCGATACCTCACTAAATGCAGTAATGTCTAACTTTACTGTAGTTTTCAAATGGCTGTGCAAATAGTATATAGTGCTGTCTTGAGCATTTTCAGGACGTGTCACCAAAATCTGACTTTTTTGCATTGGAAATAATGTACAGAGTAAACTGTCATAATGAAAACATGACAAAGCCATTTGACTATCTTGTTCATAAACAATGGTGTCAGGACTTTTCATCTTGATGACACTGACACTTTCATTGACATGATTACTTGCTTTTGAGGAATGAGCTCTCCATTTTGAGCAAGTGACACGCTTTTGCAGGTTATCAACTCGGTTTTGCAGTTTGTACTAATTGTTTTGAGAAATGCATTAACTGCTGTGCAAATGTAAATAGTGTTGTGAGAAATGCACCAAAGCCACTGAGAAAAACAGTAAATTTGCCATGCGTAATTTCCAAATTTATTGGGTAATATTTAAAAATAACTAAAAAATGTTGCTTTAAATCATATTATCTAATGCAGTATCTTGTGTAACATTTAATAATGAATTTATTACTGTAAAAACATCAACAATCCCATTTACAACACAATGGAGGTCAATGCGGAATAGTCAAGTTGCTCCTGCCTTTACCTTGATTTGCTCATGAATATCTTCTGCATTGTCTTCTATCTGGCAGTATTTACATTTTAAAAGTCGGATTCATTTACAACATTCAATTGAATCATTTAATTTCAGTCTGCTTGTTTTGTAGCTCAGCAATAAAACAAAAGATTATGTTAAACTGGAAATGGCGATCTCTGTCAAAGGCATTCGCCCCAACCACCTCCCCATCATTCTCCCTCTCTTTTCAGATGGAATGGTGGGCCAAATCATGGTCCAACTTTAGGTTATCATGGTGCAACTTTGGCCCTAATTTGGGCGTCTCTGCTTTAGAGACTATAATAGTCATATAATAGTCATTTTGCAAAGTGTCTGATTCCGTCTGTCTTGATGTGCTCAGGTTGATCTGTTTTCGAAGACACTGATTCTGATTCCTCTTCATCTTGAGATCCACTGGTCGCTCATAACTGTGGACGTTTCCAAGCAGAACATCAACTTCTACGACTCCCAGGGCATCCTGTTCAAGTTTGCTTTGGACGTGAGTGTTTTTTGAGCTGTGAGTTTGAGCAGAATCTTCACGTTGAGCTGACGTGTGTTTCTTCTCCACAGAACATCATGAAATACATCATGGAGGAAGCAAAAGAGAAGAAACAACCGGTCTTTCAGAAGGGCTGGAAGATGCTCATCAACAAGGTCTGGAACAGGAAGCTTCCTAATACATTCAATTCAATTCAAGTATATTTGCACAGCGCTTTTCACAATAATTACTGTTTCACATTGTATTACAATCAAAATCAGAAAAGTGAAGGTTATTAGTTACTTGACTTTATTAGTAACTAATTACTTTAACTAATTATCTAGTAACTAAGAGCTTTTAACAGTTAAAGTTATTATATACAGTGGAGGAATAAGTGTTGAACACGTCATGTTTTTTCCTGGGAATAATATTTCTAAAGGAGCTGTTGACATGGGATTGAACCCGATTTTGGTAAAAACTCAAACAATACAAACATAATAATAAAACAAAGCTGGAAAAAAAATCTGAAGAGTGACAGAAGGAAAAAGAGCTGAACTACTGAACTGTATTTAATACTTCATATAAGTATTATATGACATATAACAAGTCTTTTTTCTTTGGTGCTGGCAGCTTAAAGACGCCTCTCATGTGGAGAATGAAGTCACATGCATCGCTCAGGTGTGAGTTTCTCACAGACTTCAACAGAGTGTCAAAATCTTGATGCTTCTGTGGGTCTCGTCTATCAGATCTGAGCTTTATTTTGTATTTTCTGTTGGATTGGAGTCAGGTGATTGGCTGGGCCATTCTACAGCTTGATTTTCTTTCTCTGAAAGCATTGAGAGTCTCCTTGGCTGTGTTTTGGATCATTGTCTTGCTGAAATGGTTTCATCTTCATCCTCCTGCTAATGTAGATGTTGGACTGAAGCTTGCTAAAGAACTACTGAGAGATTTCAGCTGCTGTCTGGGCTTTCATTGCCGAACTACACCTCCCTTTCTTCATGTGTTCAATACTTTTTCCTTGTGTCGTTTCATTTTATTGCACAGAACTTCATATGTAAACTTCATTTGTGTTGTTTTCTTTGCATATTTGGATCTCTTTGGTTGTTACCAACATCTGGTGAAAATTACAAGTCAACCGCACCTTTAGAAATAGGTTTTCTGAGAAAAATGGTGACGTGTTCAATACTTATTTCCCCCACTCTATATGCATATTTAACTTGCAGTTATATAATATATAGGTGATGTCTATACACTTCAGTGAAGTGTATTTGTGTATTAAGTGTATGTGTGATTAATAAATCCCTGCTTTGTTTAGTTGTTTTTGTCAATATGTTTGGTTTTGCGCTCTTCCACAGACCATTCCACAGCAGAAGAACGACAACGACTGTGGAGTTTTTGTTTTGGAGGTAATACATACATATATATACATGGGCTGCTTTGCATTATGTGAGGTGGTGAGCAAGAAAAATTGAACATTTTTCTTGGTGTGAGCAGTACGGTGGCCCAGTAGTACACAACACAATGACATTTCAAAAAGCAAACATTCATCTCACAACACAGCGACATTAAGATCACAACACTATGACATTTTTAAAAAAGCAAGTGTCAGCTCACAACACAGTGCTCCTGACCACTAGGTGGCAGTCGGTCCACAAACGGGCAATTGGGTGTGTGTATCGTAAGTATTCCTTAATTTTGTGGACGTTGCCGATGGGTATGTAGAGGTAAAACCCGCTGCTTGCTCCTTGGTAGCAATGTATTGTGACAAATTTCTTGTGGGGTAAAGAGGTAATAATTTTTCCGCTGTAGCACGCCATTGAACCAGAAGAAGTAATCTGTGTTTCACTGCCACCTAGTGGATAGGAGCATTTGCTTTGTGGGCTTAATGCTTGCTTTTTGAAATGTAGTTGCTTTTTGTAATCTTAATGTTGCATTGCCATTGTGTAATTAACGTTTGCTTTTTGAAATGTTATTGTGTTGTGCGCTACTGGTGTGAAAATTTGGTGTGACAAATTACTCACTCCAAATGGCATGATTAAGGGTGTTATAAACGTGGAGTTTTAGATGCACAAATGAACAGTGGAGTCTCCATAGACTGACGCATCCTGACACACTTCTGCTCACATTTACAATTTTTCACACAGATAACATTAGTCCTGTTTTGAATCTGCTGCTATGGTGATGCACAGGCGTTTATAGCTCCGCCCCCTTTTGAAAAGAGATCAATCTTGTTTGCATTTAAAGCGACAGTCACCAAAATGACACAATTTGAATCCGGGTCAGTTTCAGAGAGTTATAAATCATTATTTGTGGGGTGTTTTGAGCTAAAACTTCACTACACACTCTAGAGACATCAGAGACGCATTTTACATGCTGTAAAAAGAGGCATAATAGGTCTCCTTTAAGGTCAGTATTATTAGCCCCCTCAAGAAACAGAACTGTTGTCCAATGACTTGCCTAATTAAAATAATTAACCTAGTTAAGCCTTTAAATTGAATGTATTAAATTGCAATATGTCTTGCAAAATAACTAGTAAAACATGTCATCGTGGCAAAGCCAAAATAAATTAGTTATAAAATAGCAGTTGGGAAATATTTGAAAAGGAATTCAAATTTCACAGGAGGGCAAATCATTTTGCCTTCAACTGCGTACAGGACAGGACAGGACAGGACAGGACAGGACTCCAGTTATTCAGTCCTCTTACACCCCCAATACGTTCATCTATACCAGGGGTCACCAATCTCGGTCCTGGAGGGCCGGTGTCCCTGCAGGGTTTAGCTCCAACTTGCTTCAACACACCTGCCTGGATGTTTCAAGTATACCTAGTAAGAGCTTGTTCAGGTGTGTTTGATTAGGGTTGGAGCTAAAATCTGCAGGACACCGGCCCTCCAGGAACAAGTTTGGTGACCCCTGATCTATACAGTTTTAAAGAGTTAGTAAGTTGATATAAGACTGTGCTTATAATGACCACCCATTCTATGTTCCTAATGTTTTCAAATTTGCTAGCATATTTTGCTAAAATTGCTTGTTTTCAGCGTAATAAAGGAATAGTTCACCCAAAACTGAAGATTCGGTCACCGTTTACTCACTTTAGAAGATGCGATTCTTCCAAACCTGTTTGAATTATTATTCTTTTGTTCTGTTGAATATAAAAGGAGGATATTTTGAAGAATGTCTGTAACCATTGACATCGATAGTATTATACCTATTGTAGAAGTCAATGGATACAGGTCTTCACAATCTCTTCGTTTGTGTTCAACAGAAGAAAGAAACTCATAAACATTCGAAACCACTTCAGAGTGAGTAAATAGAGAGTCATTTTTAAAATTTTGGGTGAACTATCCCTTTAATAGTATATCCAGTGGTGTAAAGTAACAAATTACAAATACTCAAATTACTGTAATTGAGTAGTTTTTCTCAGGAATTGTAATTTACTAAGTAGTTTTAAAAAT
>CAIGQV010016850.1:472871-491403 GCA_903798115.1 Danio jaintianensis | reverse complement strand
TTCTGATTCTGATTTTACTCTACTTGCACTACATATTTGGGCCAGTAATGGTACTTTTACTTGAGTATGATTTTTCAGTACTCTTTCCACCACTGAGTATATCACTAGCATGTTGTGGCACATTGCTACCTAGTTTCCTACCATGGTTTAACACAATGCTGGCATACATTCCAAAATTGCAAGTGTTTCTGTAAGTGTAGCACTTGTTTTTAAATTTTTGCTGGGGGTTTTTTATAGAAAAGACCAAAAATTTAAAAAATTACTTGGTATTTACTCACCACTTAAAAGTGGTTGCAAGCCTTTGAGTTTCTTTCTTCTGTTGAACACAATCGAAAACATTTTGAAGAAAGCTTCCATAGTGTTTGTTTTTCCCACTGTGGAAGTCAATGGTTACAGGTTTCCAGGATTTTTCAAAACATCATCTTTTGCGTTCAACATAAGAGGGTTGAAACGAGTAAATGATCACAGAATTTTCATTTTGGGGTGAACTATCCCAGCAAGCATTTTTTGTTTTTAAAAGATGTCTAATAGACGTCTAATTGTCTTGGCTAAAACAAGGCTAAATTTGGGCTGTCAGTGAAAATCGAATAGACGTCTAAGGATAGGTCAAAACTAGACTAGTCGTCAAATAAACAGAAATGAATTACTACACATATAAAGTCTGTCTAATCTGTCTACTTGACGACTAGTCTAGTTTTGGGCTTTTCTGAGATGTCTATTAGATTTTCACTGACAGCCCAAGTTTAGCCTTGTTTTAGCCAAGCTGTCTACGTTTAGATGTCTATTAAACACACAATTGTTTGCTGGGATCCTTTTAAGTCTGGACCGTTGTAAAAAATAGCACCTGGAGCCTGAAGATATGTCTAATTATTAATCTCTTTAAAAAGCATAACCTCCAGTGTGTGTTGGTTTGTTCATCCACGTAAAGCAGTGTGTGTTTTGTCTTTGCAGTACTGTAAGTGCCTGGCCTTCATGAAGCCGCTGTCGTTCACTCAAGAGGACATGCCTCGAGTCCGCAAGAGGATCTACAGAGAGCTGTGTGACTGCAGACTGTCCCACTGTCCAGACCAGGACAAAGCCTCATAGATTCCGGACCCTCAGCACAGCAGGCCGGATTGGACTTCACAATAAGACAACAAAAAAACCCAAAGTTTTGCTCAGGCAGAGCTGGAAATTCTCAACACGCGAGCCTGTCCAAACATTCCTTTTACCTCTTCGCTCCACATCGGCGGTGAAATATGCCTTTCTCCCGGCCTCACAAACCTTGAATTTAACGAAGGCTGTGACTTTTCTCCGAGAACAAGTTGACTGTTCAGAAACAGACCCGAGCCGTGGAGGAATTTATGGTTTACTGGCAACCACGCAGATTCCAGACCTCACAACCATGTGGATCTTTGTTTTTAACGCATTTCAGTTCTTTCCTTTGCATCTTCTAACAGCCATAACACCAATGATGTGTTTCAGTCAGGTTTTGCTTTGCAGTATGAACCTTGAAGGACTTCCAGTCACTAAAATGTCACACGTTGAGGTCCAAGCAGCGTTTACAAAGGCTTTTACTGAATGTACTGTTAAACAGGAGAATTCTGCTTGTACACTTGACACTTGAACGCAGATTTTCTGGACCAGTTTGCTTTTATCACCGTTGAAAAGTTTCCAAGCTTAAAAAAAAGCCACAGGATTGATTCTTAATATCAAGCTGCTGGCGTTATTTGGCGAACTGCTGTCCTCTCACTTCTGAGCACTTTCCGTTGTTTTCTTCAAATGCGTTAGCGGTTGTGTAGCATGTAGATCCGTCATTAATTGAAGTCAGCTACAGGTCATTTTAAGATGAGCACAGTTGGTTTGTTGCGGTCAGTTCAAGCTGCAGGGTTCTGCCTTTTATTTATGTTTTTTTATGATGAAAACGAATCTGAAGAAGTCAACTCAACCTGCCGGTCTACGTCTTCACGTAAAACAAACGCTGAAGGCCAAATGCAGGTCAGTGTTGACTGTTAAGTCCTCATTATTGTTATTATTATGGCCACTTTTTCCATTCTGTGTGTAAACAGCATTCTTTTAACACACTTGTGATGCAGTTTGGTACAGAAATATGTCAGGATAGTAACTTTATACTTTTGTCAGTGATCCACCTTTCAAGAGCGATACTGTTCAATTTTGGTTACTTGAAAAAATCATAACCTCAGACTGAGTTTCTGACTACTACGTTCATTATTTAAAATACAAAAAAAAAAATCATGTTGATCAACACGTCTTGTGTGTTTTATTGAGTTAAAGATTCACTTTAAGGGGTAGTTCACCCTAAAAATTAGTTTCAAACCTTTGAGTTTCTTTCTACTATGGAAGTCAGTAGTTACAGTTTTCAGCATTCTTCAAAATATCTTCTTTTGTGAAGATCATAAAAGGTTTGGAACAACTTGAGGATGAGTAATCAGTGAGTATATTTCCATTTTTGGGTGAACGATCTCTTTAAACCTCAGGATATGCTGATTGTCCATTTCAGGTCTGTGTAAATAAGTTTATAGACCATTTTGAGGGATGTAAACCAAAACAATGGTCCCAATGTATTTCCTGTGTTACATTTTTAATTTCTATAGCTTCTGAGAATCCAAAAAGAGCCACATATTGATCAATAATGTTATGATAGTTGTTTTAACATTAGGTTATGATTGAATTGCCTCTTGTTACAGTTATGAAATAGTTTGATAACAAGCAGGAAGTGTTCATGGGCCAAAGACATGACCACATTGAAATGGTCTATACTTTATCGAAATACTTCAGAAAGTCCTGATTTATAAAATGTATATACAGGCAGAATGGGTAATTGGTTGAAGATTTAGTTTAGGAATTGTAAAGTCTGTGATAATTATTACTTAAATTCATTTATTTTTTCTCCACGTTAATATAATTCTGGCTCTATATAATTTTTGATGTGCAAAAATGTGGACTTAATCCAATTATAAAAGCACAATTTATCAAATAATGCATAAAAGCAGAGTTTAGGAAATGTTGGAGTAATAAAACAAAGGTAGAAAATCGAACAAATCACCATTGGGATCACTGCCTGTGAATATAAACTATAGAAATATGAAGTCTGCATGTCATGTTTACAGGGTGTCTGTCTTAAAATGACTTAGAACAAACTTTTAGGCCTTAAAATGTCTTAAATTCACTGAAGTATTGTCTTGTTTGTCTTAAATCATTTTAAACAGGTCTTAATTTTCCTTCATGTAAAGCTACACAGTCGATCCAACACACGCAATCACTAACTATACAAAACTTTTAGCAAATCTCTATTTATAACTAATATTATAACAGACTTGTGCATACATTTGGTTAAGTTTTGTTGAAAAATGTACGTATACAACTAAGGTCTGCTTGTTTTTGACTTTATAAAATATGTGGCTAAAAATAATAATAATTTGAATAAATGTTTTGATGGGGCAAGTAAAAATATTTTTTTTTCTGCTGGGCCATTGAACAAATTCTTATCGTTTTTAGCCCTATACAAGTCTGAAATTTCATTCTTGATGGACTTAAATTTGACTTGAAACCTGCAGAAACCCTGGTTTAGTTTACTCCAGACATGCTCAAGCGTTTAACACTTCCATGTTTCAATATATGAACACCTCTGGAGCTGCCCTGAGAGCCACTTCACACAGCGCAAAATAAGGCTTTGTGTAATATAAAACATTTCTTGGGGTTTGTAAAAATATAACTACCTTTGTTGATTTCTAAAAGCAGTGGAGAAACCAAATTTGTGGGGAAAAAAACAAAACACAAGAGCACTCATAAGGGATACTTTACAAAACACAATTTATTAAAAATCATAATATGCTGGACCAGAAGAATTTCAGGGATTCCTAAAGCAAACTCCAATATGTACATTCAGAAAACAGCCATAATCCTGTTCAAATTAATTCATAACTTGGAAAGGTTTTAAAAGATTAAAAAAAAAAAAAAAAAAAAAAAAAGGAAAATGACGAAAGGGATGTTTAAGATTTCTGCACCATCTTCCCATAACCCCCTCTGGCAGGATCATAGTCCTGCCTGTATTCATCTCTGACCTGAAACACAGAGAGAAAGAACACAAAACACCATATAATAAAACAATAATGCTAGATTTACAGTAGGGCTGCACAACATATCGTTTTGGCATCGATATCGCAATGCACACATCTGCAATAGTCACATCGCAGGATCTGCTATGTTGAGTTGGGGTTATAATGACCAGGAACCACGTTTCAGGACATGATTTGTGGAGTCTGCGCAAATTTGAACTCTAATAGAGTGAGAGATTTGTATTTGGATGTGTTTTAAGGAACCGTGACTAAGATAAAGCGAATTTTAACCAAGAAATTTAAACAATCATTAAATTGTATTTATTTATACAATTTATTTAATTAATGTTCAATTTACACTCACCAGCCACTTTATTAGGCACACCTTACTAGTACCGGGTTGGAACCCCTTCTGCCTTCAGAAC
Source organism: Danio jaintianensis (assembly GCA_903798115.1). Classification (NCBI taxonomy): domain Eukaryota; kingdom Metazoa; phylum Chordata; class Actinopteri; order Cypriniformes; family Danionidae; genus Danio; species Danio jaintianensis. The sequence continues at coordinate 486,920 of CAIGQV010016850.1, read as the reverse complement.
TGCCTTAATCCTTCGTGGCATAGATTCAACAAGGTGCTGGAAATATTCCTCAGAGATTTTGCTCCATATTGACATGATAGCATCACGCAGTTGCTGCAGATTTGTCGGCTGCACATCCATGATGCCAATCTCCCGTTCCACCACATCCCAAAGGTGCTCTATTGGATTGAGATCTGACTGTGGAGGCCATTTGAGTACAGTGAACTCATTGTCATGTTCAAGAAACCAGTCTGAGATAATTCGGGCTTTATGACATGGCGTGTTATCCTGCTGGAAGTAGCCATCAGAAGATGGGTACACTGTGGTCATAAAGGGATGGACGTTGACACGATGCTCAATTGGTACTAATGAGCCCAAAGTGTGCCAAGAAATATCCCCCACACCAATACACCACCACCACCAGCCTAAACCGTTGATACAAGGCAGGATGGATCCATGCTTTCATGTTGTTGACGCCAAATTCTGACCCTACCATCCGAATGTGGCAGCAGAAATCGAGACTCATCAGACCAGGCAACGTTTCTCCAATCTTCTATTGTCCAATTTTGCTGAGCCTGTGTGAATTGTAGCCTCAGTTTCCTGTTCTTAGCTGACAGGAGTGACACCCGGTGTGGTCTTCTGCTGCTGTAGCCCATCCGCCTCAAGGTTGGACGTGTTGTGCGTTCAGAGATGCTCTTCTGCAGACCTCGGTTGTAACGAGTGCTTATTTGAGTTACTGTTGCCTTTCTATCAGCTGGAACCAGTCTGGCCATTCTCCTCTGACATCAACAAGGCATTTGCGCCCACAGAACTGCTACTCACTGGATATTTCCTCTTGTTCGGACCATTCTCTGTAAACCCTAGAGATGGTTGTCCGTGAAAATCCCAGTAGATCAGCAGTTTCTGAAATACTCAGACCAGCCTGTCTGGCACCAACAACCATGTCACGTTCAAAGTCACTTAAATCACCTTTCTTCCCCATTCTGATGCTCGCTCTGAACTGCAGCAGATCGTCTTGACCATGTCTACATGCCTAAATGCATTCAGTTGCTGCCATGTGATTGGCTGATTAGAAATTTGCGTTAGCGAGCAGTTGGACAGGTGTACCTAATAAAGTGGCCGGTGAGTGTATGTTCTCAGACTCCACAGAAAACCATAAAACATTTTTTAAATCTATTTTCTATTGTATTCATCTATGCTTGCAAATTGTCTCTTATGTTTTATGCAGATGTATGAATTCTTTACAAGTAGAGTTACTTAGGCCATCTTTTGTGAAATTATATTCATATTGCAATGTATATCGCAGAAAAACTAAAATATCGCAATGTCTGTTCTCCAATATCATGCAGCCCTAATTTACAGTGACAAAAGCAAAAAAAAAAAAGCTTTTTAATTGGCTCACAGTGACGTCACAAGCTCCACTGAGCGCATCGTGTCTGACATTGCATCACAGAGATATACAATCTCAGCTTGCATCATAAAGGCTGCATCCAGACACATTGAAAAAACAACTAATAAGTCATACATCAAATAAATGTTAAATAAATAAAGAGTAAAAGCTTCTGGATTCCACTTTACTACATTTTGTTTGAGTATGTGAGAAGTGCATAAACAAATGTCAAATTCACTGACTAAAAAGCTGAATTATCATGGACTGTAATGAACAGAAAAACAAGGCGCTGTTGAGTTTGGTACAATATTACAACTGTCTGAGCTTGAATATCATTTTTCAAGCATTTAAAAGCCATTATGAGGGAAACAATTGATCATTTACCTCAGATTTTGGAAATAAAAGAAACAAGTGCACTTCAAGAGCACTCACGATTCCTCCAAGTGGTCATTTTGTAGACAAAGAAATTTACATTTAATTTACATGTTTGGCTTGTTAACAGGTACAGCTTGCTGACGAGTAGGAAAGGGATAAAATGGTGCAGAAAAACAGCCTAACCTTAACAATCAGCAAAACATGTGAGTAATAGATTAAAGAGTAATAGATTAAAACACATTTACTCTCACCCTACAACCTTTGGGACCATTTACATTTTTAAACCCTAATATTGTAGTCTAAACATTAAGCAATCATTCATTCATTTTCTTTTCGGCTTAGTCCCTTTATTAATCTGGGGTCGCCACAGCGGAATGAACCGCCAACTTATCCAGCATTTGTTTTACGCAGAGGATGCCCTTCCAGCTGCAACCCATCACTGGGAAACATCCATACACACTCATTCACACACACTACGGACAATTTAGCCTACCCAATTCACCTATAGTGCATATCTTTGGACTTGTGGGGGAAACCGGAGCACCCGGAGGAAACCCACGCCAACACGGGGAGAACATGCAAACTCCACACAGAAACGCCAACTGACCCAGCCGAGGCTCGAACAAGTGACCTCCTTGCTGTGAGGCGAACGTGCTACCCACTGTGCCACCATGCAGCCCTTAAGCAATCATGACAAACTATATATATATAATTTGAACGCTTAACATTTATAGTTTACATAACTTGTAACAGATTTTTGATAGATATTACTGAGCAAGTTATTTATTAATTAGCATCCAAGATACTCAGAGTGGCATTACTTTGCTACAGCAATCCATATGTAAAATATTTTTTCGATTTTTTTTTTTAGGCTAAATACAAATCAAATCACCAAACTTCCCATACTACATTAGAATTTGATGTCTACTTTACAAATATTGTCAGAAATATGAAAAAATACTATTCATATTTCTCAAAACATAGAGGACGCCCTTTTATGGACACCAATGGTGGTCATGTCTGGTACTGCAGCCAAACAAAATCTCACTGAAAGCTCTTCATCAACTCAACTTCAAATGTGGAATTCATTCAGATATTTAGCTTTGATTTTGTCAAGTTTAGGCTAAAGCAGGTTTTGTAAAATACACATTTTATGTAATATAATAAAATATACATTTATTGTTTGTTTCCTTCATGAATTTAAAAGGCACATAACTTCTGTTTTATTTAACTTTTTGCTACATTCTGACATCCGTCTTCTTTAAAATGAGATCAAAATGAAATCCTTGTCATGTCTATGTTATGTTAAAAATGTGGGAGCGATAGTTAAGGGGTTAAATTCCATGATTATTCCAGAAATTCTGTGATCCATGGGAACACTGTAAAAAACTAATTACACACAAAAAAAAAGAGCTTATGTGGATCCTGATTATGATAAACAAAAATGCAATATCAGTTCACAATATCAAGCAGGTAAAATATCATGTAGGTAAAATAACAGCTTCCTTAAAACAACAACAACAACATCTTTAAAATAATAGCAGCAGACACCAAAATCCTTGCACATTACAAATGGCTGCATCCACGTTTACATGAAAATTAAGGTGGATATTAATAAATGTTAAATGTTTGTTTTAATAAGAAAGAATGTGCTTTACCTGACCACCAGATTTGCCCCGTCCGTACTGTCTGCCCTCTTTAAAGCCTGCGTCCCAGTCTGTTCTAATGATGCGGTCGTCCAGACGTGTGCCATTGACGAACCTCATGGCGTTTTCAGCGTCCGCACGAGTGTAATATCTGCAGATCAACAGTTAACGAACTCACACGGCTTTAACAGCTTCTGTCTTTAACACCAAACCTTACTGTTACAAATATTGCCAAAGATGCGGTGTCATTTCAAACAGCTAAAATCAAGAGGAAATTACATTCTAAAGCATAATTTCTTAAAAGCTTAGCTCACCTAAAAGAGAAATGTAAATGACAGTGTTTCCTGCTCAACTGTAATCTACAGCTGCACAACAAAATATGCGATATTGTTGTTGAGTGTTGCGATAACGATATTGCGATTTATCAGATACTGCTATTTTATCAGCAACTTAAATATCTATCTATCTACACACACTTATGTAATGATCATAGCATCATACTAAAATAAACAGGCAATATATTTTTTGAGCCAATTTAAGCAAACAAACAAACAAAAAAAACACGAATGGCTGTAAACTTTGGAGATATTCAGATTCTTATTGGCTGTTTCATGTCTTGTCTCGCAGCATTAGTGTTTATCTTCAGCTCTAGGTTCATCTGACAGCACCTCCTAGAGAGGCAAAGATGGAGATAGTAAAGATTTGGTCAGATTTGAATAAAAGAACCTACACAAATGCTTGGCACACAAAATGTATTTAATTTATTGCAATTCTCTGCAATAAGGATATTGCATATAGTATTATCACGATAATGGTTATTTTTTGATATATTGTGCAGCTGCGGCCCTATTATACTGTAATCCCAACCTGACATTGACCAGCCTGCGCTGTTGGCTATTGACAGTTTTAACATGTCGTCACACCATTAAGGGAAAGCCCCCCTGGCAGGCAAAAGACGTTTTCACGTTGACCGCCAAGTCATGGGGGGAGTAATTTCTCTATTTTTTTGCCAAAAAAGCCAGATAATTGTTGTGCAATAAGATATAGCATTACTAACTGACAAAAGACAGGATTCCCTCAGAGAAAGAACAGCCAGAAAGGACAAATTTATAGATTTGTGTTGAATGTTAGCATCATTGATTGCGTTTGTGTGCTTTTTTTATACAGCAAATTGAAATACAAAGTCAAAGTATAAATAGCAGAAGTGAATAGATTTTCTCTACCTTTAAGCCAAGAAAAAAACCCCGACACCAAATATAAAAGCAGACACTTACAAGCTATAACTCCATCACTAATGACTATATATCTGAGGAATATCCACAAGATAGATGTAAACGTCGCTGAATTGTAGCTCTGACAGGGACATGGGAGCTTCAAATGACTGAAAAACAGCTGCGGAGGCAGAAAATGGATCGCAAGTGCCCAAAATTGACAGTTTGTGATCATATCTCTGTTGATATGTGATCTAGGGCTGCACGATATTGTAACAATCTGATATTGCGATATTTTATTTTTCTGCTATATATATTGCAATATGAATACAGTTTCACAAGATGGTTTGAATAGCTCTCTTTGACAATTTTCTGGAGTGTCTAACAGTATTTAGGCACACCAATTGAATAATCACAATACAAAAAATGCTTTTCTTACTTTGCTTTGTCTCGTTTTTAGTCTAAATATCCAAACATTTCTTAGATCAAGTTGAAATATTGGTTTGTTTTCACCTTCAGAAGAAATAAGTGAAGAGCTTTTCCTTAAAACAAGCACAATTGTCTGCCAATGGGCAAAGTAAACCTTGTTTTCATCTTCCAATCTTGTTTGTTACAATTTCCAACATTATTAGGCCTATCTTTGTGCCCAAATTGTTAAAACTCTTGAAATGCTCAGTCAAAGGCCGTAAAAACACATGCAAATGATGAGTGATAATAACACATGAATACTTAGCAGTGATGCTACAAATCATGTGTTCTGTAGCTCAGACTCAACGCTGCATGCCCTGCGATGTGACGATTGCAGATGTGCACATTGCAATATCAATGCTGAAACAATATATTGTGCAGCCCTAATGTGATCTAAATATTTGTAGCTTGAAACAGATGGAGTGTGACTGGAGTGTAGCTACCATTACGGCCTAGTGTTTTTTTGCCCACCAGGTCTCCGCTCAGGTCACATGACTGCTCTAATTGAAAGGATACTCAACGAAGCAGAAGCCGCACGCAGTCTTCTTGACTTTGTCGAGGCCGATGATGATCCTCTTGACGTCTCCACACTTGGCGAAGAGCTCGTGCACCTGCTCCTCTGTGGTGTAGAAGGACAGGTTTCCCACATACAGCGTTGCGCTCTGTTTTAGGAGCTTCTCCTGCTCGTACCGGTTACCCTGACAAGGAGACCAGATGATGCGTTCACGATTTCTGTGTGTGTGTGTGTGTGTGTGTGTGTTTGTTCAATTTGTTGTTATCTTGCATAACTATTCTTAAGTTTGGAATTATTATTATTTTTTTATATTTTATTCTTAAGAAGAAGGAAAAAAAACACTTACTTAGCACAGACACATTAAAATGATCAAATGACATAGGATTATATAAATATAAACAACCTACAATACAACTTATATACAACTTCAATATTTACTAGAAGAAAAAACAGACTGTATCCTTCTAGTGGCACAACACATTAATGCCTGTCACAAAAAGAGAGAGCAGACCAATAAAGACATCAGTGATGCGCTTGCAAACACACACGCACATCCAGATTATTATAAAGGAATCATTGTAAATATACTGATTATTATTATTACAGTTTTATCCATAAATGTTGATTGTTAAATGTACAGTTTATTCTGATTTTTTATTTTATTTTTTAATTTGTGTTTTTATTTAATTACTATTATTATACTATATATTATAATACTACACTACTATGTGCTGTGTTTACTATTTTTCTTTTTTTTAATGTGTTCTTTTTAATGTAAACTTTATTTATGCTTTGGCAATACATATTTGTCATGCCAATAAAGCAATTATATATATATATATATATATAATTGACTATTGCAGCATATATGCTATAATTTAATCTATCAATTATACAAACTTAAATTACTATACAAACTTAATCTTATGGTTTGTTTATTTATTACATTTTTGCAGTTGAACAAATATGTTCATGTAATTTTCAAATTCATCTACTGTTTATGTCTTCAATACAGTACATTAGTAATACATTAAGGAAGAATTTTTTATTATTATTATTCAGCAAAATCATGTACAAACAACATGGCTTACATCATTTTTTTTTAAACATTCCATAGGAAGAAAGAGAGAGAGAAAAAGACAATAATGAAAAAAGGAATAAATAAATAAAAATAAATAAAATTATTATATATATATATATATAGCTAGGGCTTTGACCGAATATCGTACTTTCCAAATAAATTAAGAAGTTTCATTGCATGTTTACTTTGTTAAGGGCTTTGATGAAAGAGAGAATTACCTTATGAAATATATAGAACCTAGGTTTCGCTTTCATATATTTACATTTGTGAATATAAAATTTTGCAAGGATAATTATATTATTTACCAGGAAGTCCCATTCATTATTGTCCAATACAACTCCATAAACAATGTCATTCTGAGAGAAAGGTTCAATGCAGATCTTTGTGTGCAGCCAGTCATGGATATCAATCCAGAGAGCTTCAGAGTGCATACATTGAAAAAACAAATGAACAGAGGTCTCAATATCATCACAAAATACACATTGGTTTGTTTCAAAACCACATCTCTGTCGTAATAGTTCCCCAGATGGATACGCACCATTTAAAACCTTGAAATGGATTTCTTTCGCTTTTGGATTTATGCATTAAGGAAGAAATAAAAACACCAAGAAAAAGCTAAACAAACAAAATGATACTAACTTATGCATTGTACACTCACCTTAAAATGCTGGTCCCTGTACTGGCTTACATCAACATACGAGTCGCTGAAAAGAGCATTTAACTTAATAGACATTGTGAAAATAACAAACTTAATTGAGGAAAAAGTGGAGCCGAATGTGTTTTAAAGCAGCGCGACACATAAAGCGGAAAGCGCTCTTCTTCATATGTGCAGAACACCGGTTCGCAGTGGTTGTTACATTGCATTACCGCCACCTACTGTTGTTGATCTCAGCTAAGCATTTGACATTTCAGATTACCTCTGCCTACCTAAACGAATTAAGCAAAACAATAATAATTTGAGCAAAACAGTAGCGCGAACAGGCAAACAAATATTTTCTCCACAATTATTTGACTGTACACGGACCGATATTTCTTCTTCTCGTTTTGTCTCCTGCTTTCTCGTTTTATCTCGCGATACGACCGCGAGCACGTTTTTTACGTCAATGGTGAGATCCAACATGGACGTGCACATAAACAGCGGCACTTCTGCCCGAGCAGAAAGAAAAGAGCAAGAAAAAGCCAAAATAATCCAGCGAGAGAAACAACGACAGACTATGAAGACGGTATGAAAACGAGCCGTTACATTATAAAAAATAACGTCATTATCATGAATTCTTGTGAACAGAAACTGCGACGTGAAACACAATTAAAGCGGTACAGCCGGTGCTAATCAGCCATTGCCCCCCATTTCCATGGTAACCATAGTATCTATTACTAGGGTAATTACAGTAAGAAAACTGGTGGTCAATCAAGATGCTTGTAAAGCTTTTAAAGAAGTGTTTTACTGTAGTAAATATAGGTTTAATGGACTCAATATCTCTTTATGAGGGTTAAAAGACCGAGTCCAGTTGCTAGAAAAGAAACCATTTTGAGGGATGTAAACAAAAACAATGGTCCTAACGTACTTCCGGTTTTACATATTTAATTTCCACAGCTTCTGATAATCCAAAAAAGTCCAAATGTTGATAAATAATCCTATGGCAGCTGTTTTAACGTGAAGTTATTATTGAATTGCCTCTTGTTACAGTTATGAAACGGTTTGACAACAAGCAGGAAATTTTCATGGGCCAGTGACATCACCACATTGAAATGGCCTATTTTATATTTATCCTGCTGAAATAAACAAACAAAACAATAGGAGACCATCACAGAAGATCAAATGGTTTTGTAATGGTGTTTATAATGGAGACCATAGGTGTGTAGGAGCATAGAGTGTATACTAGGTTACACTCCTTCCTTTCTCATGCACCAGGCACTTTGTTTGAAACACTTCTCTGTTTCTGCTTGTACAGATTGCGCTTTTATATTTTTATACTTGTGCTTTTTTTCTACAGCCACATACTCTGTATATAAAGTCTTAAAATATTTGATATTTGCTTTTATTTTCTATTGCTATTTCTCCATAATTTCTATTTGTCTTATTATTATTATTTCTGTTATTGTTGTTATTATTTTCAAGGTCACGAGTGGTTGTGTAAGCATTTCACTGCAAATCATACCGTGTATGACTGTGTATGTGTCAAATAAAATGAATTTGACCATTAGAACCTTAATAATATGGTTCCTATATTCTATTTCAGCAGGGTCGCCTTTACAGTAGTTTGTCTTTTTAAGTTAATCAAACCTGCAATAAATAAATAAACGAATTGTTCCAGATCTCAAAGATCCTCCAGAAGTGTGAGTCTGAGTGGACGCAGGAGGAGCGGTCGATGCTGCAGGCGCATCAGGACACCGTGCAGGAGCTGAGCCGACGACAGAACCGCAGACACCTGCTCAAGAGGAAACAAGAGGAGGTATTCATTGTGCTGTAAACTAGGGTTGAACATCGATATTGCAACGTGTGTATCTGCAATAGTCACATTACAAGATTAGATTAGTTATGAAAGATTAAAAGCTAAAGATATTATTCAATATTATTTTTATATTATTGTATAAAATTATTTATACAATGACGACCATGTTATTTTACATTTGATTGTTCAGTTTTTGTATTTGAATACTGTTAGACCTCCCAGAAAACCATAAAGCACTGTTTATTCAACTTTTATTTTTGCTCTGTTGTATTTATATATGCTTGTAATTTATTATATTGTATGCAGATGCACTACATAGATTTAGTCACGCCAGTTGATCTAAATTAATGAATTCCCTCCAAATAGAGCTATTCAAATCATCTGGTGAAATTATATTCATATTGCAATATGTATTACAGCAAAACAAAATATCGCAATACATGTCAATAATTTTTCCAGTATCGTGCAGCCCTGTGTCATCTGCCAATGTCTGGTGACGTTGAACATTCACTTGGCTTTAAACTGTTGGTGCCTTATTTAATTTACAATAAGCAAAATCAAATTTGGAAAACTCTGAACTACTCTGAAAATATCCTTAATTTCTTTTCTCTAATTTTATAAATTATTACTGTTTAATGTTAAAGCAGTGTTAATATAATATATTGTACATACATTCTAATATTTCATAAGTAATCTTATCTTTAAATCTTATCATTTTTAATCCTTTATCAGGTGAATAATATAGAATATATATGAATATATATAGAACCTTCAATGACACTGATTACAATATACATTGAAATTTTTTAGTTATAAAAATCAAGTCTTGTAATAACCCCAGTAATACTCCATTGTTTTCCGAATAAGTAATTTTAATGAATGCCCTATAAATGTTAATTACAGTATGTATTTCTATTGTTGTTATAAAGCATAATTTAATCTAAATGACTAAGTGTAATCAAATTATAAAATTAAACAAATCCGTAAATAAATATCACTATAATACTATTGAATTGTAAAGTATTACATTTTAATTTTCATAATAGTATGGTGTAGGGCATAGGTGTCAAACTCAATTCCTGGAGCTCTGCACAGTTTTGCTCCAATCCTAATCAAACACAGCTGATCCAACTAATCAAGGTGTTCTTTTTTTGAACACCTCAATTATTTGGATCAGCTGTGTTTGATTAGGATTGGAGCAAAACTGTGCAGAGCTCCAGGAATTGAGTTTGACACCTATGGTGTAGGGCCTCCTTTTGAGGCCAATACAGCACCAGTTTGTCTTGGGTATGACAGATACAAGTCCTGCACAGTGGCCAGAGGGATTTTAAGCCATTCTTCTTGGCTCAAAAGTGCCAATAATAAAGTGGCTCAATAATATTTAGTTCTGGTGACTGTGCAGGCCATGGGAGATGTTCAACTTCACTGTCATGTTCATCAAACCACTCTGTCACCAGTCTTGCTGTGTGTATTGGAGCATTATCATCCTGATACACGGCACTGCCTTTAGGGTACACTGTTGAAAGCATTATCTGCACATGGTCCCCCAGAATGGTTCGGTAGTCCTGGACAGTGACCCGACCGTCTAACACAAGTATTGGGCCGAGGGAGTGATATTGCAGTCCAAACCATCACTGATTCACCCCTATGCTTCACTCTGGGCATGCAACAGCTTCTTTGGGGCTTCTCCACACCGTAACTCTTCCAGATGTGGGAAAGACAGTGAAGGTGGACTCATCAGAGAACAATACATGTTTCACATTGTCCACAGCCAAAGAATTTTGCTGCTGGCACCATTGAAACTGACGTTTGGGATTGACACGAGTGACCAAAGGTTTGACTATACCAGCCCAACCATGTATATTGACCCTGTGGAGCTCCCGGTGAACAGTTTTGGTGAAAACAGGAGAGTTGAGGTGCACATTAAATTCTGCAGTGAGTTGGGCAGCTGTGGTTTTATGTTTTTTGGATACAATCTGGGTTAGCACCCGGACATCCCTTTCAGACAGCTTCCTGTTGTGTCCACAGTTACTCTTGTTGGATGTGGTTCTTCTTTTTGGTGGTATGCTGACATTACTCTGGATATTGCGGCTCTTGATACATCACAAAGACTTGCTTTCTTGGTCACAGATGCGCCAGTGAGATGCACATCAACAATTTGTCCTCTTTTGAACTCCGATATGTCACCAATAATGTTGTGTGCATTGCAATATTTGAATTCAATTCAATTCATCTTTATTTCTATAGCGCTTTTACATTGTAGATTGTGTCAAAGCAGCTAAGCAAATATGTGCTATTAAACCTTCACACTCTGCTCTTACTGATGGCACTGCTTTACTGCTGGTCAAATTTAGCCATGAAACCTCCAACACTAAAGCCGCGGTCACATTGCACTTTTCTCCCCATAGACTTCCATTCATACGCATGCTAATGTGTCAGACCGGAAACGCAAGCTCGTGCGACAAGTTTTGCAGTTCGCTGCGTTGGAAAGTTCAAGCTTGGTGAACGCTGACCTGCAAAATCACATCACGTGACTGCGTAAGACCAATCGAACATCAAAACATGACCTCTTTGTACAGAAATGTAAAATATGGACCAATATATATAATAACTAATAAAAAAAGAAATGGTTTATTAATTTGTTTTTTTTTGTGGATTACATTATTTAAATTACACCATTTATTCATTTATTCAGTACTGACTTTTTAAAATTCTAAATCTTTTAAAAGTTCACTCCTCAGCTTTCGTTCCTTTATGGGATTGTAAAGTGCTTACAAGTTGTAGATTTCTTAGGATAAGCTGTGTGTGCAGGCTGATCTGATGTATTGATCTTTGCATAATATAGTATGTATACAGTTGAAGTCAAAATTATTAGCCATCCTGGGAAATTGTTATTCTTTTTCCAAATATTTCCCAACTGCTGTTTAACAGACCAAGGATATGTTCACAGTATTTCCTATAATATCTTTTTTCTTCTGGGGAAAGATACTGCTATCCAGTAAGTTGAATAATTATTCCAACTTGCCTAGTTAACATAATAACCTAGTCAAGTCTTTATATTGCACTTTAAACTCAATACTAGTATCTTGAAAAATAAGTACAAAAGTTTAAATTTCACAGGAGTACACTAATCAACTGTATGTATGAAAGTGTATATGTGGAAACACTGATTGTGTATATGTGATGGTTGCAGGTGTTTGATGATGCTGAGAACTTGAAGACTAAAGTGAAGCAGCTGGCAGAAGCAGTCCAGCTGGCCAAACATCTGGTCATTTACACCGGAGCAGGAATTAGTACGGTACGTCTTGTTCATCTGTGTTCAGCTCAAAGCTTTTCAGATTCAAAATTTACTCACTATTAGTATTTTACTCACCCCCAAGTTGTTCCAAACCAGTATGAGTTTAATTATTCAGGTTAGTAACCAGATACTTCATGACACCATAGAAAACAAGTGCTCAGTACCAACTATCTGGTTGCCAACTTTCTTTAAACCAGGGCTCTCAAACTGCCGGCCCATGGGCCATTTACGCCCCACCCTCCTCCTCCCTTTGGCCAAAAATATAACGAGATTTGGCCCGCCAAAACATGTATTTTTGAACCACTATCATTATTGTGCAGTCGAGTCTAGCCACTTGTGGTTTTGACCCGCCACCTAGTCGACATTTAAAGTACTGCATTCAAATTAGTTTTACTTTCATTTTCTCTCAGTGTACGGTCGAGAGTAACACACATGCGTTTTAATTCTGTGTCTGATTTAAACGTTAAAATATATGTCCGTAAGTGCTCTATTTTTACTAAAGCTCTATTTTTGTGAATATTCAAGCGTCGTTTGATTATCATCAGTTTTATTCCACTTGTATTTTGTTGTACAAACACTTCTTCATGGCTTACACGTTATGCTGGTGGTGTAACAAATATGATAATTTTGCTAATATTCCATTCAAATGGTCTCATTTAATAGATTTGCCTCATATGCTTATTAAGATTTGCATAAAAACTATGTACATTAGTAAAATTGTTCTGCTAGTTGAGTTGAACTTGTTAAAGTAAATGTGAATATGTACATACTTTTCTCCTCTTTGTTGTAGTTTTACAAAAAGAGAAAGATATTGAGAAGAACAATCGCCGGTAAAGTCACTGAAGTTACCCAAACTGCTTTCTGCTGGTCTTGCGCTACTGGAACAACACAATTGGTTGGGACAGAATAATAATAATTCTTCCTATTATTTGTAGTATTTTCATAGCAATTTAAACTCCCCTTTCAATATGTACAACAAGAAACAAAAAGCTGGAGTTTTGACTGCATATACTCTGAAGAAGAAGTGTGTGTCTAACGCTCTGCCATACATACACACACACACACACACACACACACACCACAGATATATTTCAGCAGCTGATGTGTGACACGATAAACATGCTGATTTGCATTATCACTGGTGACCGGTAATGCTTGAAATATAAACGTCATGTCTTTTGTTGTCTTTCAGGTTTCCACTTTTTTCTAGTACTTGAATGTTAAAACGGCCCTCCTATGAATTGTCAGTCACTGAAATGCCCCCCCGCCAATTTGAGTTTGAGACCCCTGCTTTAAACTATCTCCTTTTGACTTGATTCTAATGACCTGTAGATGGCAACCTGTAGTAGGCTAGTTTTTAACAGCAGACGGCACTTCAGGCTAGTCTTTAACTGCAGACGGCGCTCTAGGATAGTTTTTAACAGTAGACGCCACTCTAGGCTAGTTTTTAACAGCAGACGGTGCTCCAGGCTAGTGTTTATCAGCAGACGGCGCTCTAGGCTAGTGTTTAACAGCAGACGGTGCTCCAGGCTAGTGTTTAACAGCAGACGGCGCTCCAGGCTAGTGTTTATCAGCAGACGGCGCTCTAGGCTAGTGTTTAACAGCAGACGGTGCTCCAGGCTAGTGTTTAACAG
>CAIGQV010016850.1:448938-472244 GCA_903798115.1 Danio jaintianensis | reverse complement strand
TTTAACAGCAGACGGCACTCTAGGCTAGTTTGAGGCTCTAGGCTAGTTTTTACAATAGACAGTGCACTAGCAGAGGTTTTCTTACTATAGTGGACATGACATTGAGTTTACCATTGGAAAACCCATAACGCTAACTTGGTCATGTGAAGCACATCTTAGCCAATCACATATCAGCTTTTGGCTTTTGGATTCAGTTCAATAGAGAATAGCGATGCGTTTTGAAAATCTCAGAATGGATGCCAAATCAAGTTCTTAATGTTTCACCACAGCTCTAATAAATAGTTTATGTGCAGTTTAGTATGTAATCGCAAAATGTTATTATACAAACCCCCGGGTTACATCTCAAATGAGAAAGAAAGAATCATTTGGGGGCCCAAATTTGCCTTCAATAGCAATGCAGCACTTTAGAAACATTAACTGTGTATTGAACATTACATTAGGTATATCTCTGTGTTGCTTCTGTTTAATATGCAGGTTCATCATAGTCTGTAAATTTGTGTTTACTTGTGTGTTTTTCAGGCCGCCTCCATCCCAGACTATCGAGGGCCCAATGGAGTGTGGACTCAGTTGCAGAAGGGCCGATCTGTGAGGTGAGGATCCATCGCTTCACTGTGGCCTGTCTAAAAATTATGGCTTTTTAATTTTTAGGTTGTTTTTTTCCTCCAGTTGGATGCGTTCTGGTGCCACATGTTCACATCTGTCTGTTTTTTTGCAATCATCAGTACATCCGATCTGAGTCAGGCTGAGCCGACCCTCACACACATGTGCATCTGGATGCTACACAAAATGAAGATGGTGAGGAACTACATATCATTTATGTGGACTGTGGATAATCTGAATACTTGGATACATACATACATTCACACTGTTTGAAAACTCAACTGCTTGATTGTTATAGCATTGAAGAATGTAAACTGTATTATTATCCAGGAGTATGATGAATGCTAGATACATGTACATCTTACTGAACCTGTGTACATACAGTACACTCAAGCAAAGCAATATATACACATCTTAGCTGTCATTCATTCATTTTCCTTCTGCTTAGTCCCTTATTTATCAGGGGTTGCCACAGTGGAATGAACTGCCAACTATTCCAGCATATGTTTAACCCAGTACTGGGAAACACCCATACACCCATTCACACACACACTCATACACTACGGCCAATTTTGTTTACCCAATTCACCTATAGCGCATGTGTTTGGACTGTGGGGGAAACCGGAGCACCCGGAGGAAACTCCTGCCAACTGACCCAGCCGGGACTCAAACTAGCGACCTTCTTGCTGTGAGGCCACAGTGCTAACCACTGAGCCACCGTGCAGCCTCATCACAAAACTACATTTCTTAAATAGAAAAGCCAATAAAATCTATATTCTGAAATATTATACATGTAAAATAAGTGTTTTAAGTTTGGGTCAGTACATAAAAAAGTGATTTCTTATCCAGTCTTTGTTTTTAATAAATGATTGTTTTATTTACTAAAGCATTAAAAAGGATTTACAAACGCATGACTTTTTTTTTTCAAGTGATAATAACCGAAGTTAAAGTAATTCAAGTGATTACTAACTGAGCACCAGGTCAGCATGTTAGACATTGATATTATATTAAAGATTTGTAGTAAAACACAAAAGCCTTGTTTTCCATGTGATTTGGGCATGTTGATGAAGATATTGTAAATCTAAACATTTCCTCTAAAGCTGTACTGAAATGTTAAAATGTTTGTGAAGAACACTATACAAATACACTTGGCTAGACTTGTGTTGTGTTTGCAGGTTCAGCATGTGGTCTCACAGAACTGTGATGGTCTTCATCTGCGCAGTGGTCTTCCCAGACACGCACTCTCTGAACTCCACGGAAACATGTTCATTGAGGTCTGCACATTTTACCGTTTTAAACGAGACATAAATTGTGCAGAATTATTGATGTCTGAATTCACCATGAGTCCTAAAAGTACCCCACAAAGGTTATCCTTTTAGGACATCTGTTTTGTCCTGCCTGAATAATGTAACATATTCAATTCAAGTTTATTTATATAGCACTTTTAACAATAATTATCATTCCAAAGCAGCTTTACAAAAGGTGCAAGCTATCACATTACAATCAAAATGAGAAAGACTGTTCTTCTCAAGATTAATATTGTCATTACATCAGTATTATTGTTGTTATTACCTTCATTATTATTGATATCACTGTTGCCGTCACAGAATATTATTCCGTCTTCACAAACTTCAGTATTGTTATTGATATTATTCATTCATTAATTTTCCTTCGGCTTAGTCCCTTTATTCATCAGGGGTCGCCACAGAGGAATGAACCGCCAACGTATCCAGCATATGTTTTACACAGTGGATGCCCTTCCAGCTGCAACCCAGTACTGGGAAACATCCATACACTCTCAAATGCACACACACACTCATACACTACGGCCAATTTGTGGGGTAAACCGGAGCACCCGGAGGAAACCCACGCCAACACGGGGAGAACATGCAAACTCCACACAGTAATGCCAACTGACCCAGCCGGGACTCGAACCAGCGACCTTCTTGCTGTGAGGCGACAGTGCTAACCACTGAGCCATCGTGTCGCCATTGATATTATTGTTATTATTATTATTATTTTAATCATTATGACTATGAGTACTAAATACTATTTAAATATCATAACTGTTTATACACATTCCATTTATTTACATTGTTTCCATTGCTGTTTATGTATTTGGCGTTCACTGAATGTTATTAAATAAATACATAAGAATATCAGAAAGAGCTAAGGTGTTGAGTATATGCTGGACATTACAGCAGTTATACTGTATCACCTGCAGTTTTACAAAATATAGAGTGTGCTTTTGATATGAAGTGATATCTATGATGTATACAATAGATTTCCAATTAAGTGATCTGATCAACATAATAATTAAGAACAATATGTGTGTATCGTTTATTATTTAAGACTTTGTGCTGTCCTGGAAGAATTCATTTAGAGTTTGTTCATGTAGTATTAACTTTTTATTGTTCTGCCCCTCTGTCGTGTGTCTCATAGGTTTGCGATTCCTGTTCTCCACCGCGAGAGTTTATCCGACTGTTTGACGTGACTGAGCGCACGGCTCTGCATCGTCACGGGACAGGCCGCTTGTGTCCTCACTGTAGAGCTGAGCTCAGAGACACCATCGTGCATTTCGGAGAACGTGGCACTCTGGAGCAGCCGCTCAACTGGAAGGGGGCAGCAGAGGCCGCGCAGCAGGCTGACCTCATCCTCTGTTTAGGCTCCAGTTTGAAGGTGAGGATACGACTTGAGTTTTGGGCAGCCAAATGCAGGGCAGCAGAGCGTTATAAAAGTGTTCTGTTGCAATAAATCAATAAAAGAATAGTTCACCCCAAAATTTCCTACTTGTTCCCTCGGGGCATCTAAAAAGTAGGTGACTTTTGTTCTTCAGTAGAGCATTAAAGATGATTTTTGGCTGAATCTGTGGTCCTTGGTGATTTGTTTAATGTAAGTCACTGGTCTCTATTTTAGCGAGTTCAAAGTTCAAACTCTAAAGCGCATGTTCCAAAAGCACTAAGGCTGTGTTTCACTTTTGCTATTTTAAAGATAGCAAAAATGGTCTGTGCACCAGGCGCATGGTCTAAACCAGTTGTCTTTGTTCTCTTAACACATTATAGGTGTTTTTGGGCATAACATGCATTAAACTGATCCCTTAAACCAATTCCCTTTTAGAGTCAGTTGCGTCACACTATGACACATTTGCTATTTACATGCCGGACTTTGTAAACAGAAAAACGGAATGCTTCACTAGGGAGAAACCGGCTTAAGACCATCTACAGAACTAGGCCCAATCCCAATTCTGTTTTTGTACCCCTACCCCTAGGCCCTTGAAACAGAGTGTGAAGGGGAAGGGCTTCAAATGTAGCCCTAAGGAATGTGACAGCACTACAACACACACACTTCATCATATGCCATCGCGAGATCGACGATGGCGACTGGTGTAGTTATTCCAGTGGCGTTCATTTTTGGTATTTATCTTCAGGAAATCACTGAAGGCAACAATATCATGTTATCACACCGTGGCCATTTATGTAAACACAAGAAAACAGCATTAACGTTATACCAGACACTAAAAAGCTCATTCACAGCCACTAGACTTTTATGACAGGGTATTCGAGTGACAGATGTGAAAGTATGTTGGTTTGTTGTGGGACTACTATACAGGAGTTGTTATTATGGATTCTAGATAAAGAAATTTAGCGGCTTTTTAAATCGTTTTATTATTAAAAAGCATGACCGTAATACACAACGCCGTTATAAATGTAATAAAACATAAAATGTTTAATAATAACAAAACATGCTTAAATTTGTGCATCTCCTGACTTGCTTGTGCAGCCATGTTGCCGTTGTAGCTGGTGTATTCGGGGAAATTTTCGCATCCCTTGGTTTCGTGTGTGGTGCTGGAAAATCTCCATTTCAAGGGCTATCTAGCCCTTCCCCTTAGACCTACGCCTTCAAGCTAAAGAGAATTGGGACACCCCTACTCCTTCATGTGAACGCGCAAAATGAGGGGTAAGGGAAAGGGCTAAGGGGTAGAATTGGGATTGGGCCCAAGTCTCTTCCATTCGGCCTCTTCCATTTGACTGTGGATTCGGGAAACGGTGGTGGACACACTCCACTCAAGACATCAATTACATATTTAATTTAGTTTAAGTGCAAAGATTTGTTTCAAAACTATTTCTAAATCCTTATTTCCAGCAAACGAATAAATGAACAATAACAATGAAGTGTGGTCAGAAAAGTGAGTTATATCCAAACACACTTCCTATTCCTATGCCCCATACTGTATGGTGATGCACACGTCTCTAAAACCGAAGTGGACAAATCTAAACAAAAATGCTAAAAACAAATATAAATGTGCATATAATAAATACTATTACTAATAACATTAAATGTACACAAATGTATTGTCATGAATAAACTGGCTACAACAGAACCGGATTCCACCAAAGCCCCCTGAGAAGACATGGGAGGAGGAAGCAGTTTTTGTATTTATGTAGACAATAATATATATATTTTTTCACGTTTTGGACACGCATAGGCACATACTGTAACAATAAACCCTGCACCATTGGTTTTAGAGCAGCTTTTTGTTGGTCAAAGCGGTTTATTTCAGTTGCCTCAAAATAGAAATGCGCCTTAACACATCTCTTTTTCAGACCAGCAAGGCCATGGGCGCATAAATGGGCACAAATGCATTTGCTATTTAAACAACGTGGCGCAAAATGTGAAAATGATACCTGCGCCGGCCTGAAACAAGCAAAAAACACTTGTGGCACGCATGGCACCACATTGCATCCGGTGTATGATGGAGTCTAATAAGTCACCCATTTTGGAGGAAAAAATTAAGTCTAAATGACTGTTTCTCCCCTACATGGAGGTTTTATGAAGTGAAACAATTGTTCTGTGCAAGAAATCGAACATTATTTACAATGTTATTAGCTTTAATCCAGAGCCTGCGCAAGCGCAAATTTATTTATCAGAAAGGAGTTGTGCCTGTGAGCATAATTTATAGGTGTTTCTGCAGCTTGCACAATTACAGGTAAAAACCATTCTAGCAAAATCGTGCATCTTCACTCTCATCACCTCACGTCTGAGTGTGGCTCACACGTACGTCATCAAGCGACGGGCCCAGACTGGATCAAAGCTGGTAATAATTGTAAATTGTCATCAATTGTTTTGCTTCATCAGACCTCAGTGTATCATCAGGAGCCACAGGAATTGATTTGGACTTGTTTGCATGTGTTTATTTCTCATGTAAAAAACGGGAGACCATTGACTTGCATTATATGAATAACCAAGACCATATATACACAGTATTGTTGTTCAAAATAATAGCAGTACAACGTGACTAACCAGAATAATCCATGTTTTTAGTATATTTTTTATTGATACATGGCAAACAAGTTACCAGTAGATTCTCAAAAAACAAACAAGACCCAGCATTCATGATATGCACGCTCTTAAGGCTGTGCAATTGGGCAATTAGTTTAAAGGGGTGTGTTCAAAAAATAGCAGTGTCTGCCGTTCACTGTACAAACTCAAAACTATTTTGTACAAATATTTTTGTTTCAGCAATCCTGTGAATCACTAAACTTATATTTAGTTGTATGACCACAGTTTTTTTTATAACTGCTTCACATCTGTGTGGCATGGAGTCAACCAACTTGTGGCACCTTTTCCACTCCATGATTCTTTAACAACATTCCACAATTCATTTACTTTTATTGGTTTTGCTTCAGAAGCAGCATTTTTGATGTCACCCCACAAGTTCTCGATTGGATTAAGGTCCGGGGATTGGGCTGGCCACTCCATAACATTAATTTTGTTGGTTTGGAACCAAGACTTTGCTCGTTTACTAGCGTGTTTGGGGTCATTGTCTTGTTGAAACAGCAATTTCAAGGGCATGTCCTCTTCAGCATAAGGCAACATTCTTCACCTCTTCAAGTATTTTAACATATGAAAACTGATCCATGATCCCTGGTATGCGATAAATAGGCCCAACACCATAGTAGGAGAAACATGCCCATATCATGATGCTTGCACCACCATGCTTCACTGTCTTCACTGTGTACTGTGGCTTGATTGCAGATTTTGGGGGTCGTCTCACAAACTGTCTGTGGCCCTTGGACCCAAAAAGAACAATTTTACTCTCATCAGTCCACAAAATGTTCCTCCATTTCTCTTTAGGCCAGTTGATGTGTTCTTTGGCAAATTCTAACCTCATCAGCCCATGCCTTTTTTTTTTTTTTTTTACTTTACGGGGGATTCTTGAAAATAGATTAGCTTCACACAGATGTCTTCTAACTGTCACAGTAGTTACAGGTAACTCCAGACTGTCTTTGATCGTCCTGGAGCTGATCATTGGCTGAGCCTTTGCCATTCTGGTTATTCTTCGATCCATTTTGATGGTTGTCTTCTGTTTTCTTCCATGTCTCTCTGCTTTTGCCCTCCGGCATTTAAGCTGAACAGCCTATAATTTTTTGCACCTCTTTAAAGGTTTTCCCCTCTCCAATCACCTTTTTAATCAAAGTACACTGTTCTTCTGAACAATGTCTTAAACGACCTATTTGCCTCATGCTGCGGTCACACTAGAGTTTAAGCTTGCGAAATTTAATAGACATTTAAAAAAGCGAGCGATTGGTCTCACACAATCACGTGATGTGATTTCGCAGGTCAGAGTTCACCAAGCTTGAACTTTCCAACACAGTGAACTGCGAAACTTGTCGCACAAGCTTGCATTTCCGGTCTGACGCATTTGCGTGCGTATGAATGGAAGTCTATTGGGCGAAAAGTGAAGTGTGACCGGAGCTTCAGGCTTTCAAATGCATGTTCAACAAGTGCAGGCTTCTTCCTTAAATAGGGGCCACCTAATTCACACCTGTTTTTTCACAAAATTGATGACCTCACTGATTGAATGCCACACTGCTATTTTTTTAACACACCCTATGCAAAGAAAACAAAACTAATTTGTTTACAAATGAAGTTTTGCGTAATAAAATGAAATGACGCAGGGAAAAATTATTGAACACATGAGGAAAGGAAGGTGTAGAAAGTCAGTGAAAGCCCAGACAGCAGCTGAAATCTCTCAGTAGTTCTTCAGCAAGCCTCTGCCCTTCCTCAGTGTAAATAAATATCAGCTGCTTCAGTCCAACATCTACATTAGCAGGAGGATGAAAATGAATCCAGGGTGGACATTTCAGCAAGACAATGATCCAAAACACAGCCAAGGAAACTCTCAGATGCTTTCAGAGAAAGAAAATCAAGCTGTAGAATGGCCCAGCCAATCACCTGACTCCAATCCAATAGAAAATACAAAATAAAGCCCAGATCTGATAGACGAGACCCACAGAACCATCAAGATTTTGACACTCTGTTGAAGTAAATCAGACCTGAGCAATGCATGTGACTTCATTCTCCATATGAGAGGCATCTTTAAGCTGCCAGCACCAAAAAAGCCTTTTATATAAATACATTTCAGTAATTCAGTACTTTCTCCATGTGTCATTCCATTGTTAATACACAACTGATTGTTTTATTTGGGTTTTTACCTAAATCTGGTTCAATTCCATGTCAATGGCTCCTTTAGAAATATTATTCCCAGGAAAAAACACGACATGTTCAATACTTATTTCCCCCACTGTATATATACAGTTGTCAACATTTGAAGTGGATCAAAAGTTAATTAAGGTTGTCCTAAGACAAGTGTGGGTGCTGTTTTTGATTTTAGGACAACCTTGATGAAAGGTTTTGATCCACTTCAAATGTTGACTACTGTATATAAGTCAGCTGCAGTTTGAGGCACAATAATAATAATGCTGATAACATTTGTCCATCAGGTGCTGAAGAAATACTCCTGCTTGTGGTGCATGAATAGACCTGCAAACAAAAGACCAAAGCTGTACATTGTCAATCTACAGGTAATATTTCCATCACAAAAATGCTCATGTTGATCCTTCTGTTTTCCACACACTGAACACTTGCGGTTGACGTAAACTAACAGCTTGCTGTGTTTTCCTCCTTTGTTTTAGTGGACACCTAAAGATAACTTGGCTACTCTGAAAATTAACGGGAAGTGTGACGCTGTCATGGCTCTTTTAATGGAGGAGCTGGCTTTAGAAGTTCCCGTTTACAGCAGGCAAGGCCACTTTAAAAATAATATGGATCAAAAGTGTAATAGAGCTGTAATTCTTATTATTACCATCATTAGTAATGTTGTGTACATTTATTAGTGTGTGTCCTGTTGAATTATTTCTTATTCTGAGCAAAAAAATAAAGACTGATCATTTTTACCTACTTTCTGTCATGAACACTCTCAGGATTTAGTATGGTAATGAAGATGTAAATGGAAATGTTTTTGTATTTGGTCTTGGTGGCATAGATCGGCTACGTTGCTGCTGCTTTAATTATTATGGCAGAGCAAATACTGAGACCTGCTACTGCCAGTATATACACAGACATGCCCCGTAGCAGATCTAAACACAGGTGGAGCTGGGGTGGAGGAGGGTCTCCGAAAATGGAAAATGCGCCACAGCTTGAAAAATTTTACGCAGCGTAAAAAGACGCGGAGCACTTAAACTGATAAGGAGCAAGCTCGTTGGCTGCAGAGGTGACAGTCTCCTGCACCATGCCATGTAGTTAATGACGCAGGAGCAGATTAGGTGACCTATCAGCCTGCGCGCACATAGAGTTTGATGGCAGAAATTTCATTCATTCATTAATTTTCAACCGCTTTTCCGGGGCCGGGTCGCGGGGGCAGCAATCTTAGGAGAGAACCCAGCTCCTCCGGGGGAGTCCCGAGGCGTTCCCAGTTCCCAGGCTAGTCCCTCCAGCGTGTCCTGGGTCTTCCCCGAGGCCTCCTCCCGGTGGGACATGCCTGGAACACCTCCCTAGGTAGGCATCCAGGAGGCATCCGAAACAGATGCCCGAGTCACCTCAGCTGGCTTCTCTCGATGTGGAGTAGCAGCGGCTCTACTCCGAGCTACTGACAGAGCTCCTCACCCTATCTATAAGGGTGCGCCCTGCAACCCTGCGAAGGAAACTCATTCGCTTGTATCCGAGATCTTGTCCTTTCGATCATGACCCAAAGCTCATGACCATAGGTGAGAGTAGGAACGTAGATTGACCGGTAAATCGAGAGCTTTGCCTTTGGGCTCAGCTCCTTCTTTACCACAAATACACCGACCGCATTACTGCTGCCGCTGCACCGATCCGCCTGTCAATCTCACGTTCCATCCTTCCCTCACTCGTGAACAAAACCCCAAGATACTTGAACTCCTCCACCTGGGGTAAGGACTTTCCTCCAACCTGGAGATGGCAAACCACCTTTTTCCGGTGGAGCACCATGGCCTCAGACTTGGAGGTGCTGATTCTCATCCCAGCTACGTCACACTCGGCAGCAAACGGTCCCAGTGCATGCTGAAGGTCCATGTTCGATGAAGCCAGAAATTTCACAAAATATAATTTAGGGTAACAATAGTTTTATGCAAAAATCAAGCTTATTTAGAACAAGGATCATTGGATGAATTATTAAAATGCTCTATCAATGACCACAGTGCTGCCCTAAAATACTCATTCATTGTCAGTTTCAATCTTTATACTTAACCCTTGTCCTTCAAACCACTAGCTTCTACCCATTTGTCAACCATAACTATTTAATTAATTAAATTTTGTATAATATTGTTTAATCCCTTGTTTGTTTATACATTTTACAGCATGAATCGGTTAATTCTTACATTAATAAGTGTATCTGTTGAATGTGAATGGAATATTTTTTTCACCCATATTTTGACATCTTTTTTCTTCTGAAGTTAATGATGTATTTAAGTAGATGCTTTACTTGCATTTATTTTGCTTCTCATGTAGAGTTGAAGGTAAATTATTAGCCCGAGTGCTGTTTAACGTAGAGAAGGGTTTTTTTCACACATTTTTAAACATAATAGGTGAAATAGCAAATTTTTTACAACTAATTTCTTTTGTTTGTTTTGCCATGATGACCGACAGTGCATACGGGGTGTCCGCAGCGTCTTAAAAAGTATTAAAAATTTATAAATCAATTTAGAGAAATTCAAGGCCCTTAAAAAGTGTTTTAAAAAATCTTAAATGCTATTTTACTAGGTATTAAATTTTGTATCAGTAAGCTAAAGAATTTAATCTTTGAATGAAATCGATAAAATCCTGCTAGATTTGACATCACCCTGCTTTGTTTACTGCAGTAACCAGGGAAACACCATTATTCCTGCTGGTCTATAGGCACCACCTGCTGGATTAGCTTAGATGGTTTAGGTTTTACTCAGTACAGTGGTCGCTCGTTAATCGCGGGAGTTACGTTCTAAAAATAACCCGCAATAGCTTTATTTTTTACAATTATTATAGATGTTTTAAGGCTGTAAAAGCCCTCACTGCACACTTTATACACTTTTCTCAGACAGACATTAACATTTTCACACTTTTCTCTCGTTTAAACACTCTTGAGTTCAAACTTTCGTAGAAAAATAACTCCAGTATTATAGAATTAAACCAAAGATCAAAAACTGTTGTCTGACGCAAACACTCATCGCTGTCAGCAAAAGGTTCATAAAGCTTTTTAGTTTTTGTGTGGATAATGTTGGCATCCAGCGTAATGCTCTTTATCCTGCAGTCACTGATCCACAAAGCTAAAGCAGACTCCATCCTTAAGGGGGTCGCACACCGGATGCGCCGCACACATGACAGTTGGAAGTTACACACACAGGACACGCACATTCGTATGATATTTAAAATTAAATTATTCAGATGGCGCAGTGTCCTGAGTCGTAGCTGGGCACCGCAGACAGCCGTCGACTTGCAGCGCTGGTGTGCGTACCCTGATAGAAACCTATGTTTACAGGTCTAAAATGCATGGCTCTGCGTGGCGCACCGCATCCGGTGTACGACCCCCTTTACGATGGTCTTGCTGCGGACAGTTACAACCCTTTTTGCATCCTTGTGAAACTCACACTGCTAGCGATCGAAGATTTATGTTAATTTGGCAAGCTGAACGCATTCTGTACTGTACAGGAGACACGGAGATTGATTGACAATGGTCCACAGCCAATCAGGACGCAGAACACAATGCGCTGTAAAAAAAAACACTAAAACAATCCACGAAACTGCGAGGCTGCAAAAGGTGAACTGCGTTATAGCGAGGGACCACTGTATATGAATAATGTTTTAGTTTAGGATTAGTTTCTTACAATCAGTATTTAGTAAATATACTGTAAGTTAAAATGTTGCCAATGTTACCGGTTGAAACCTAAAGTGGCGATGTTAGCTCATATTGCCAGTTTTGTGGTGAACAATTCATCTGCTCGACATTAAGAAATGTAATCTAATTGTAATCTAACAATAGTTACCTTATAACCTTTTAATAGTTAACAATAGTTAGATTACAATCTAACAAATTCTCAGATTACGTGATTTTGAGGTATTGGGCGGGGCTAACACACTTAACCACACCCCTCCAGCTGTCAGTTTTGACAACAAACAGAAATGGTGAGCAGGAGGAGTCTGTTAGGGTGTAATAACTCTCCACAAACCCTTTTCTCCATCTTTCTGAATGAAATCCCTACTTTACTACATCCAATCAGCTCGCAGTAGAAAAAACAAGCCACACCCACTGTTTACTCATTTAATATTCCATTTCTTTAGGAACTGGGTCACAATATGAAAAAAAAATGGATGCAACTTCTGGTTCATGTGGACTTTAAAATGTATGGAAAGAGTCTTACAAAGAGGTGGCGCGGTATGCAGTGGGTAGCGCTGTCGCCTCACAGCAAGAAGGTCGCTGGTTCGAGCCTCGGCTGGGTCAGTTGGCATTTCTGTGTGGAGTTTGCATGTTCTCCCCGTGTTGGCGTGGGTTTCCTCCGGGTGCTCCGGTTTCCCCCACAGTCCAAAGACATGCACTATAGGTGAATTGAATAAGCTAAATTGTCCATAGTGTGTGTGTGTGTGTGTGTGAATGGGTGTGTATGGTTTTTCCCAGTGATGGGTTCAGCTGGAAGGGCATCCGCTGCGTAAAACATATGCTGTATAAGTTGGCGGTTCATTCCGCTGTGGCGACCCCAGATTAATAAGTTCTTAGGGGGGCTAATAATATTGACCTTAAAAAGTATTTTAAAAATTAAATAAAACTTTTATTCCAACCAAACTTTCTCCAGAGGAAAAAATATTACAGGAAATACTGTAAAAATGTTCTTTCTCTGTTAAACATCACTTGAGAATTACAATTTGACTAGGGCTAATAATTCTGCCTTCAACTTATCGTGTTTTACATTTTAACTTAAGTGGCTTTTTCCTATGAATTTGTAGGTGTTCGTTTGATCTGCTCAAGCCCCAGTGACGGTCATGTTTAGAGAAAAGGCCTTTAATATTACATTCATTTGGAAGTTTTCATTTTTATTAATATTGCCTGTATTTTGTTCTTTATTCCAGATTGCAGGACCCCGTCTTCAGCTTGGCTAAACCCCTCAGTCCGCAAGAGCAGAAGAGTCACACTCGTAAAGAAATAGCGCCACCCTCTGCTTCGGAGGACGTTTCACAATCTCCACCACCACAGTGCGAAGGTCCAGCGGTTCAGGGAGGCTGGTTTGGAAGAGGTTACTCCAAAGGAAGACGGAAAAAGAAGAGTTCATAGAGTTCCTCCTAGGTATATGTCACCACACGGCTACTCTTTGGCTTGGTTTAGACTTGTGTTCTGGGTGCATCACATTTACACATTGTGTTAATGCTTCTGTTTTTGTGTTACAACCTTATTGGTTATTGATAACTGGGTGTTTTTTTTCCACTTGAAGAAGAGTAGGACCTCTGCAGTGGAGAAATCAAAGGCTTACACTGGAAAAAATATGCTTTTCCTAAGAGTTTTTGTCTTGTTTATGGTCCAAATATCCAACAACTCTTAAATCAAGAAGTGTTTTCTAGATGAGCAAAAAATATAGTCTTGTTTTCAGAAATATGTCAAAATTAAGTGAGTTTTTCCTTAAAGCAAGTTAAATAATCTTGTTTTTGCTTCAAAGTTTATTTACTTAGCCCGTTTGTAGATTATTTAGCTTGTTTTCAGTAAAATCTCACTTCGTTTTAACATCATTTATGAAAGCAAGACTATATTTTTGCGTGTCTAGAAAATGATTCTTGATTTTTAGATATTTTGACTAGAAACGGGACAAAAACTCTAAGAAGCACACGTTTTTGGAGTGTGGACTGGTTTACATGATGGTTTGGTTTTGCTGAGTGCACTTTACTTCCATTCTCAGGTTTATTAAATAAGCAATATTTGTTTTTTATGACAGCGCTTTTATGAGAACACGCTGACATTTGTTGCTGATGGTATTTATTAGTTCATCTGAAAAAGAAAATTGCTATTTACTCAGCCATATGTGGTTCCAAACCCTGAACAAAGCAATGCAAACTGCTTTTTCCATACAAATTAAAGTGAATGAGACACAGTAAAAAGATGTTATATTCCAAATTTCATTATTTTTTATACAGAATAGCGTGAATGTCATGCTAAATTTCAGCATGGAAGATAGATAACACATCCTGGAACAACATATAGATGAATAAATGAGAGTTTTTCATTTTTGGATTGGGCTTCAGAATATAGTCGTTTACATAAAATCAGTATTACTGGATTGAGTAAACATCAATGCTTTATTTCAGTCCACTATTAAAATGATAAAATAAGCTGAATAAGAGAATGTGTATATTTCAAAGAAACCTTTTTATTGACCTTTAACAAATGGTGCTATAACCACAATTTACACGGTAACCTTTCATGTCTAAACGATGTTATCTATACAGATAACTGGTAAGGCTTTACAATAAGGTTGTATTAGTTAATGCATTTACTAACATGAACAAACAATGAACAACACTTTTATTACAGTATTTGTTCATTGTTAATGTTAACTCATGGTGCATTAACTAATGTTACCAAGCATCCATTTAGATGTTACAAATGCATGAATAGATGTTGAACTATGATTAACAAATGCTGTACAAACATTGTTCATAATTAGTTCATAAATACATTAAACTAATGAAACCTCATTGTAAAGTGTGACCATCATAACTCGTGTGGACTTGAACTGAGGATAATGTTTGCTCAGATGTGCTCATTGATTGAAACTGTAAAAGCTGTTGCTGTTTGACTGCTGAAAGTGCCATTGCATTGTGTATTTTGTCCCATCATGGCCATTTTAGTTCAGATATTTTGATTTCTACACTCTACTGTAAAGAGAGCTTGAGTATTGGAAGATTCACTTGTGCTGAAAATTAAAGATTCGTATTAAACTATTATAAGTTGCCTTCACTTCTTGTAACAAAAGCTTCATCTGGCCCCAAAAGCAGACCCTTTAAAGAAAGGGTTGATGTTTAGCCGTTGGTTTTGAGCTTTTTTACTGCATCGATGAGCTCTGGAAAGGCTGTGTTCTGGAAATGTCCGCGGTCTGAGTATTTATGTAAATCTGTCTTTAGACCATCAGCAACTTCCTGTTGCTCGTCCCAGGGCAAAAACGGGTCGTCTGTAGAGCCGAACTGAAGGATGTACTTCACATTTGCTCTTATCTTTTCCCATTCCCATGGTCGGCTGAAATATCCTGTGCATAATAACAGAAGGCACATTAGTGCACAGTGACGTTAGCTTGGATGTTTCTATGGACAGCTGTAAATGTAAATTGTATGAACGCATTGTAATAGCACATAAATAATGTGAATAAGGCAGCTTCTCTGTGAAACTGATGGAAATGATCAATAGTACAAATTATTGATCATTTCTGCAAGTGGGGAATCCACTGTAGCTCTTTTTCCTTTCAAAATAAATGAACTGCGAGCTCTATATCAGTGTTTCCCAACCCTGCTCCTGAAGGCACACCAACCGTACACATTTTCAACCTCTCCCTAATCAAACATCACAATATAGGAGACTCCAAAACCTGAAGTTAATGGGTCAGATAAGGGAGACAACCAAAACGTGTACTGTTGGTGTGCCTCTAGGAACAGGGTTAGGAAACACTGCTCTAGATGAAACACAATAGCTAGCCCTACCACGTCTTCAGATATTTGAATACAGTCTTGTTAGACACTTCTTTATTCAAATTAGCAGATTTTTTTGTTGTTGTTGTCAATCAATAAATATTTGTACTTCCAACTCATTTATCTGCCTTAACTGAGGTCAGAGTTCCCACTCTAAAGCAAATATCAAATTCCCTGACGGTTCACTGACTAAGAATCTGAAATTGCATGACCTATAATGAACATAAAACAGGTCGCTGTTGTGCTTTTCATATTAAAACGATTTTAGCTGACTTAAAATGACTTAAAGAGCTACAAATGATAATTTACCTCAGATGTTGAAATAAATGTAAGGTACTCACTGTTTGCATGGCTGCGGAGTGGTCCCGCTCCTATATTTGATAGCAGTTTTACAAACTTCCACAAACTACTTTTTAACACCCAGTCTTTGAAGTGGCCATTTTGAAGCCAAACCTCTTGAAGTGTATATTTATCCTGAAAGGTTAGCCGTCATTAACAGCTAGAGTCTGGTATAAAAAATGGGTAGTGGAAATGCCAAGATGCGCATAAATCTTGAAAATGCGCATAAAATATTTATGCGCATAACTAAGCAGGATAAACTTTGTATTCGATAAGAAAAGATGCACATAAACTACAATGGAAACACTTTTACCGAACAAATTCCAGTATGCGCATTAAAAAAAGTCATGTGATTTGGTTATAAGAGATCATGTGATGATAAAAAAACGTGTGTGAATGGACAAACCAGCAGGCTGAGCACATTGTAAAACATCTGAAATGTTGCTTTGGTCATTCTAAAACGCCGTACCCGTTTCAGTATTAGTGTTATTATATTATTAATGACCTCCAGAACCATCAAGAGGGTCTGCACTCCGCGTCTCACGCCTTCAAACGCCACTATGCGTTCATTGTTTGTCTGCATCGTCTTCTGAGGCGCAAGTCATTTATTAAATGAAGAAAAGACTCACGCAGCTTCTCCTACCGCAGCAAATTCTGTTTTTACTTTTGATATTGTAGTGGAAAAATTCATTTGAATTATTACTAAAACATTGATTTCTATAAAACTTCTCTTGCTTACTAGAAACATCATATATTAAGAAACATATGCCTTACAAGAAGGGTCATTCAGAAGGTGGTCATCTGCTTTAAACATATACATTCAATAAGCGTAAATCCTGGGAGCCATATCTTCTATCCATCTAAAGAGAGCTGGGTGTCAACTGTGACGAAGTCGGCCTTGAAGCAGGGGGAAGAAGATAAAATCTGGTGTCTGGTTAGCCTGGGTGTCGCACTCCTTGTAAACCTTGTAAGACTTTGTCTCTTGATCAGTAAGAGTCATTCATTCATTCATTTTCTTTTCGGCTTAGTCCCTTTATTAATCTGGGGTCGCCACAGCGGAATGAACCGCCAACTTATCCAGCATATGTTTCACGCAGCGGATGCCCTTCCAGCCGCAACCCATCACTGGGAAACATCCATACACACTCATTCACACACATACACTACGGACAATTTAGCCTACCCAATTCACCTATACTGCATGTCTTTGGACTTGTGGGGGAAACCGGAGCACCCGGAGGAAACCCACGCGAACACGGGAAGAACATGCAAACTCCACACAGAAATGCCAACTGACCCAGCCGAGGCTCGAACCAGCGACCTTCTTGCTGTGAGGCGAACGTGCTACTCACTGCGCCACCGTGACGCCCTCAGTAAGAGTCTTTACTTGAAATTGCTACGACAATATTTGGCACCAGTTAATCAGGAAGTGACGATTTTGTTCTCTTTGACTCACTGGATGGAAACGTTAAAACCTTTATTCTCACGTCTTTTATGTGATAATCCAGTTTTGTACATAAAATTAATTTGCATCTTTGGTTGGAAACATGGCTAATGACTGCCAGTTGGTGAGCGTGAAAGGAATAAAATGAGCTGAGAAATAGCCTAACCATAAAAATTTATAGCTTTCAGTCACGTGACCTGGTGAAATAATAATTGGTAACTGGTAAATAATTAACAATGGGCCGTAATGGCAGCTACATTGGGATCTTCACAGAGACGCAACACAAACTGGCCATATTTCTATCTGTTTCAAGCTATGAATATTTAAATCAGAAAAAAAAAACGGAGATATGATCACAAACTGTAAACTGTGGGCACTTATGATCCATATTCTGCACCCGCAGCTGTTTTTCAGTCATTTAAAACCCCCATGTCCCTGTCAGAGCTACAATTCAGCAATGTTTACAATTATATTGAGGATATTCCTCAGTGATTTAGTCATTGGTGATGGCGTTATAATGTGAAATTGTCTGCTTTTATATTTGGTGTCGGTTTGTTTTGGGTAGATTAATATTTGTTGGTTTATTGGTATTATCTGTTTTTGCCCACCATGGGGGTGTTCTCCTAATGGTGTGACGTCACGTGAAAACTATCAATAGACGTCAAACAACACAATGTAAAACAACATACAAAAATTAACAAAATATAAGACTTACCTGACTTTCAATGTCAAGAATAAACCTTTTTAAATGTCATGATATTCCACAAATGCCATGACCCGTGCTAATTTACATCCAACAATATCTCAAGGTGCTGTATGTAAGTTTTTGACTCTTCTAAAGCATAAAAATACCATATTATGTTTGCAAATATTTAAGAAACATGCCAAGTGAACATTCTTGTTTATCTGAAAAACAATGCTGATGTCAGATATTCTGCTTTGAAAATGTGTTTTCCGTGCCGGAAGTCTGTCTTTGGTTTGTTAATTTTAACCCGCCCAATGCCAGTTTAGCCAATTATATTTCAGCACCCCGGGTTGCCTTGCTGGAAAACCATATATTTCATTCTTTCATTCATTCAGCAAGGCTCTGAAAGCATGCGTCCACGACCGAAATGCGACCTCCGGTGGACAGTAGCAGACTCCCGATATGAGACGCAGATTCAGAGTTCCACATGAGGTGGTCGTTAATTAACAAATTATATAAATATTATGAACGTAAACATTAGGTGAGCAGGTTACATTGTAACCCTGTGTCCTTACAACACGCTTCGTGACGAGATGCGCAGTGATAAGCAATTGGGCTGTTTGCACCAGACGAAACACGACAAATTTAAATACAGCCATTCAGAAGCACAGAATATGCACTCACTGACGAAATGGTAAGGTTTATGATCTAATTAATACATATCAAACCTCTTTAACATGCTGAATGTAGATGCTGAATCACTGATATGTGTTGGCTTGCAGTCACAGTTCTAAAGTTCAATTTCAGACGGTTTACTTTATTTTCCAGATCTGAGGTGAACTATCTGCTGCTGCTTTCAGTAGTATGGCAATAAATGTCCTGTAAAATGGCATTCAAACTCACATTATTAGCATTTAACACTGAATAAAGCACATGAGGTGTACCTGAGCTGATCATTGTCAGTTTTCTGTTGTTCAGCTGTGAGAAATAGAAGCCGTTTCTAAAATATCAATTCAAGGTGTTGGTTAGGACAAAAACTCCTTTTAATATGGAAAATATTCCTTCTATCAGGTGCCGTTGATTTATATAGAACAAGGTTTAAATCACTCGCTCCTGTCCTCAATCTGGCAACCTGCGCTTGCACTTGTTTTGATCCAGGAGTGCAACACCTAGTTCAACCACTGGGTGTCAAACTTACATACTGCACCTTTAAGATGTTATCCTAATATGCACTTAACAATACATAGATGAAACCTAAATAATGATGAACTCACCGCTCTCATGTTCATTCTCATCTCCCAGATGTGATGTATAGGCACCCACCAGAATAATGGCAAAAACTTTGTGTGTTTCTGCATACCTGAAGATCACAAATAGCAAGCAGTCAGTTTAAAGGCAGGAAACATACAGCAATTCTCTAAATATCAACTGCAAACTACAAGATAGCGTAAAGTTATTTTAAAGGATACTTTTAATGTTACTAGATCAGTTTTTTATTTTAATTTTCGTAGGGCTGGGTGATTAAAATCGGTATTTATTGACCGAACACCATTGTCAATAACGGTAAAAAAGGTTTTTTTTAAGTTTGGTATGAAGCGCTATAGTTTTATTAAAATGTGGCTGCTGAGCGCACGCTAGGGTTGTCACGATACTGGAATTCGGTACCAATCGATACTGAAGTTTTAAAAACGTCCATTTCCCGCTAACATTTGAACGCTACTGATTACGTTCTTAAACAGCGCTGATTTGTCATTGTGTTCAAGTGCTCAACAGAAATGACTGTGATTGGCCGTGAAGGTTGTTTACTCACAGCTGTTTACTGCGTGTAACCACAGATACAGATACACTGGAGCGTTTTAAAGTCACGTCGATCAGCTAGTTTGTCTATAAGCTGACATACGAGCGATCCGCTGATGAATCGTGGCTTTAAAACGCTCCAGTGTCTCTGTATCTGTGGTTACACGCAGTAAACAGCGGTGTGTTCAGTGAACTGATGAGCTTCACGGCCAATCACAGTCATTTCTGTTGAGCACGTGAACACAACAGCAAATCAGCGCTATTTAAGAACCATAGATATATACACTAGATATCGCATACGGACCCTGAACATGCGTCAATAGCGCTGCCACATTTGTGCTCCAAGGACAAATGTCATTCAACCGCACTAGTACTGACTAAAGCCAATGTGAAAATGCTGGGCTTTAGCGCTGTGTACGGGTGTAGGAACGAGCAAACAAAGAAAACAAAGCACAAACGCAGAACATTTCATAGGTAAGATTTTGTTTTTTACAATTTTGTATGTTATGAACTTTTGCGCTAAAGAAGTATTGAAGATACAGTCTCTTACTTGACTGACCATAAGGCAAAGTAGCACCAACTCGCACTAAATACTAGGCTTTTGCTAGTTTTGTTGAATAAAATCAGCAACAAGATGCTGCGGTGCTAGAAACTTGTATTATTGTCGGCTAAGTGAACGAGTCGCTCATAACTGAGATTCATTCACAAACGAATCGCTCCCTCCGTTAGAATGAGAAGTGAAAGCGGGAGAGGGGGTGTGTTTCAGGACACGGATTAGATCAAATTTAACAGGGGAGGGAGGATAATACATTTCCATGCACACAAACGCTCTGTCGGCAATGCCCGTGCGATCACTGATCCATCGATGTAGAAAAGTGATGTAAAATTATAATTTTCGTAATATAAAAAAACAACAACTCCCGATCATAGATATATGTATAAATGTTTACATATCTATGGCTCCCGATGGCCAGTCCTCCACTACACCTTGTCCCACATTCATTTTAAAGTAGCGCTACCCTGTACTAAAATGGCGGCTCTATTGACGCATTCCTTCCAATAGACAACAACATTGTAGGCGACATCTAATGTAAATATCTATGAACAAAGAATCCTAATATTCCTAAATGGATTGTTAAAAAATGTTCAATAATTATCGATACTGAATGATATGAAATAGGGGTGTCAAAATGAATTGTTTCTTCGGTGCACCGCAATGCAGACTCGGACAATTCGGTATCGGTTCAGTAATAGATCCTAACCGGTTATTGCGTACTGATGTCATTTATCTCATATGCACTATAGGTAGAATACTATGGCGAGGGAGGCGAGCGCGAGTAATTACTCTTAGTAATAAACTCTGCAAAATTCATTGCGT
The DNA here is from genome assembly GCA_903798115.1 of Danio jaintianensis. Taxonomy (NCBI): domain Eukaryota; kingdom Metazoa; phylum Chordata; class Actinopteri; order Cypriniformes; family Danionidae; genus Danio; species Danio jaintianensis. The sequence continues at coordinate 451,007 of CAIGQV010016850.1, read as the reverse complement.
GTGTGTTTGCTGGACAGTCTTTTACTGACACTGAAGTTACAGCAGAAGCCCCTATTTCTCTCCCATGGAGAATATGAATACGAATGTATTGCTATGCTATGAATATTGCTATGCTATGCTATGAATGCTATGAATACGAGTGTGTCTGCAGAGCGAGTTTTCTCCACCGCGTCTCTCATGGATCAGCTGTGATCACCGCTACCGTTTATCAGTGTCACTCATCGGTGAACAGCGCCAGAGCGTTCGAACCAATCACAGCCCTTTTTGTTGAGCAATCACAAGCGTTTAACAACTCGCTCGACAACGCTCAGAAAGCAAACGGGACAATATTTACGTTTGTTTATTTGCTATTAATGCTCATGTTGTTCTGTGCATGTACTTGAGTTTTGTTTGATGCAGAGTGTTTTCTTTGAGCAGGTAAAATTATAGGTACAGTTCATATATCTGACTGCTTGCATTAAAGGACAAAATTATATTACAAATAACATAAAATGTATTTAAAAATTATATATTTAAATACAAGAATTCTTGTGCTGTGAAGTAAAATATAAAATTGTGTATGGAAAGCATCATCAATGCACCGAGATATCGAATTGAACCGAATCGATGGCATGATAATCGTAACCGAACCGTGAGACCAGTGTAGGTTCACACCCCTAATATGAAATATTGTGATTATTGTTTTTGCAATATCGCCCAGCCCTAAATTATCGTTACATTAATCTTCATTAAATGTGTGTTCAGATGGGGAAATGATCAGAAATCCAGTGATAAACCTGGACACGTGATCTTCATTAGGGCTGCACCATATTGAAAAAAACGTACATTTATAAATGTGATTTATATTGCGATTTTTCACAAGATAGCTTAATTAATAATTTTAGATTGATTGAAATGATTTTGTAGGGGAGTGCAGAGAGTAAATAAAGTAGAGCAAATATACAAATGGGCGTCACGGTTGCGCAGTGGGTAGCATGATCGCCTCACAGCAAGAAGGTCGCTGGTTCGAGCCTCGGCTGGGTCAGTTGGCATTTCTGTGTGGAGTTTGCATGTTCTCCCCATGTTCGCGTGGGTTTCCTCCGGGTGCTCCGGTTTCCCCCACAAGTCCAAAGACATGTGGTATAGGTGAATTGGGTAAGCTAAATTGTAGTGTATGAGCGTGTATGGATGTTTCCCAGTGATGGGTTGCAGCTGGAAGGGCATCCGCTGTGTAAAACATATACTGGATAAGTTGGCGATTCATTCCGCTGTGGTGACCCCAGATTAATAAAGGGACTAAGCCGAAAAGAAAATGAATGAATGAATGAAAATATACAACTGAAGGAGTCTAACAGTATACAGGTACAGAAATAAAAGAATCAAATGTAAATGCAAAAAGCTGTATATTCCTTATTGTGTGAATAATTAAATACGATTAATCGTTGTTAAAGCTACAAACGTAATAATCCTTGAGGCCAAATGCTTTAAGCTCACTTAAAATGATAAAAATCACAGGCAATTGATAAACTTTCACTTTATTATGGTTAAATTTGGGAAACACGGCGGCTCAGTGGTTAGCACTGTCGCCTCACAGCAAGAAGGTCGCTGGTTCTAGCTTCGGCTGGGTCAGATAGCATTTCTGTGTGGAGTTTGCATGTTCTCCCCGTGTTCGCGTGGGTTTCCTCTGAGTGCTTCGGTTTACCCCACAGTCCAAAGACAATTGAATTGAATAAGTGTATGTGGATGTTTCCCAGTACTGGGCTGCGGCTAGAAGGGCATCTGCTGTGTAATACATATGCTGGATAAGTTGGCGGTTCATTCCGCTGTGGCGACCCCTGATGAATAAAGGGACTAAGCTGAAGGAAAATGAATGAATGGTTAAACTTAAATGACTCTAAATGTGTTCTGAACTCTTGTACCTGGTCCTGACTCCACATTGCACGTCCTGCGATGTGACTATTGTGTATTCACACGTCGATGCTGAAACGATATATTGTGCAGCCCTAATCTTCATATCTCGCTTTGTCTCATCAATAATGTTTAGTGTGAAGTGAAGTGAAGTGTAGTGTAGTGTGGCCAAGTATGGTGTC
>CAIGQV010016850.1:390242-413938 GCA_903798115.1 Danio jaintianensis | reverse complement strand
AAGGTCAGCTTAATAATGATATTCTTTTCTGGAAGACACTCCCTATATGTCCATGTAGGATTACTGCTATAAAAATGGTTGTATTATCAAGATTTTTGTATGTTTTTTCAAGCTATCCCTTTGTTTATTCCCTTACATTTAGGTTTAGATTTATTTGAGCTAATAAGACATCTAAATAACGTTTAAATAACGCAAAGGATCTAGGAGGATTTGGTCTTCCCAATTTGAAATATCAGTACACTGTAAAACACAAAAAGTTAAGGTAACTCAAATCATTTGACGAAACCGATTGCAACTAACCCTAATCCTAATGAGTACTGTGAACTTAATCCATTTGAGTACACGAAGCAATTTGAGCACAGTAAAACCCAATAAATGAAGAGAACTCAAACCAACTGAGTACTGTAAAACCCTATAAGTAAGGCAACTCAAACCGTTTGAGGAAACCGATTGTCAGGTTCTGTGTTTTCCCATGCCCCAGTGTTCCATGTGCTTCTGTTGTCGTCATGTGATCCCTTTGTTCTATTTTCCCACCATTTCTTGATGTTCATTAGTTTCACATTAGTTTCACCTGTGTTCCTCCCCTGTGTTTAATCAGTTCCATTAGTCCTTGTGTATTTTTACACCTTAGTTTGGTTTAGTACCTTGTCCGGTATTGATCATCATTCCTGAGTATTGTCTTCCTGAGTGTTCCTATGTGTGATTCCTGTGTTCCAGTTGTGAGTGTTCTGTTTGTAATAAATCTACGTGTTTTGATAAACTCCTGTGCCTTTATGAGAGACCAGGCGTGACAGAATACCAGACCAAAACTGAAAGTCTGTGGCGTATTTTCCCCCTTTTTTCTTTTTATAGTCTTTTTGTCCCAGTGTTTTCTTTTCCTTTCCCCCGTGTTCCCATGGACCCCATCTACCACCCCGAATTTCTTCTTCTCCTGCTGGAGCAGGGGGAAAGCAGCCTCGAGGACCATACAAGACTTTACTTGTCCATAGCGAATTTCAGCAGCTATCCGGACAAGGTGCTCTGTGGGTTTTTCAACACCAGCCTTAACACCGCTTGCAGAGCACGGTCATCCGAAGATGGTCCTTGGGGCAACTTCACCGCTTATGTGGAGTGGACACTGGTGAGGAATGGATCTGCATTCACCGTCTGTGAGGAGGAAGACCTCGCCAGTGCCACTCCAGACCCAGTGACCAGCCCAACACCACCGATCTACAGGGAGTGTTTGCCAGAGCCCACCACAGATGGAGAGCCACCCGCGGTGTGCGAGCCATCGTCAACGAGAGCGACAGAGCCGAATACCACTGTGGAGGAGGAGCTCATGAATCCGTCTGACCAGGTACGAGAGCTTGCAACATCGTCCAAGGTGGGAGTCCTGGTTGAGATAGAGGGACCCACCCATCGCTAACGGTGAGCAGCTGCTGGACACTGGGATGTTGCTCATCGACTTTTGGAGTGAAGTCATCCTTCCCCCGCTGTCTCCAGTCAGCAAAGGTCGTTCTCCATGTCAACTGTTTCCAGACAGTCTCCTCGTCCCCCTGGTTCCCGAAGAGATAAGCTCCAGGGTCATGAGCAGCATCCCACCTTCTCCTCCTCCGCTGATGAAAGCTTCAGCAGCCAATCAGCCAGCCCCCCAGCTCGCCCACAAGCTCCAGAAGGGCTCGCCCACAAGCTCCGCCTTGGTCAGTTGTCGCCCTGCCATCGCCTCCGGACTCCGCTCCTCTGGCTGCGCCTCGTCGCTCCGTCCTGCCGGCTTTGTTGAGCTCCTCCCTCCCTCCAGCTATGCCTTGGTCCTCTGTTGCTCTGGCTCCACCGTGGGCTTCTGTCCCATCGTCGTCGTCTCGCTTGCGTGAGCTCTCCGTCTCCTCCTTGGGCTCCACCTCCATCAGCAGCGTCTCCCGCTAAACTAATCTATACGAGTACTGTGAACTTACTCCATTTAAGTTGAAGTAATGAAGTATTTAATTAACTCATTACCTTCAACACTGAGTTCAAAACTCTTTTCAAATAAGTAGAATTAACTTTCAGCAAATTGAGTTAACTACACTCATTTCATTTGATAAAGTTGACTGAGTTTTACAGTGTATTGGTCTGCTAATTTAAGCCTACTGGCGTGGTGGAGGAAGATTTGTTTGGTGGAACAAAGAGACAAACCAGAATGGTCAGTTATTGAGGATGCTTCTGCAACATGACCTCATTACCAGTCCTGCATAACAGTCCTATTAAAACAGACACAAAAAATATCAAAGGTAATATAGTTATTTCTGATTCAATTAAAATATCGGAACCAATTATTAAGGCACACTTTTTTCCGGAATTATCTGGAAAATTCCGGATATACTTGGGCCATTTTGTAATGATCATGCATTCCCTCCTGCATTAAATGATAATTTTTTTTCCAAATGGAAAGATAAGGGCATCCTAACAATTCAAGATCTTTACAAAGAAGGAACATTTAGCTCCTTTGAGCAACTACAGCAAAATTACTACCTTCAATCATTCATGTTCCTTCAGCTTAGTCCCTTATTTATCAGGGGTCACCACAGTGGAATGAATGGCCAACTATTCCGGCATATGTTTTACTCTGCGGATGCCCTTCCAGCCACAACCCAACACTGGGAAACACCCATTCACACATACACTACTGTCAATTTAGTTTAGACTAATTTAGACTGTGGGGAAAACCGGAGCACCCGGAGGAAACCCACTCCAACACGGGGAGAACATGTAAACTCCACACAGAAATGTCAACTGACCCAGCCGGGGCTCAAACCAGCGACCTTCTTGCTGTGAGGCGATCGTGCTACCCACTGTGCCACCGTGACACCCCTAATGACTGTATTTTAGTATAAATTCGACCTTAAAATACAAAGCATAAGCACTGAAAGTTTGACTAATAGAAAAGGAAGAGCTCATTATAAATGTTTTATAGTTTGCTAATAGTTGCTTTTATAGGTTAACTGTTAATCGTGAATGGCTCTTCTGATAAGGTCATGTTGTCTGCAACAAACCCTGTTTTTCCTCATTGCGTGGAAACCTCTATTTAAGGTAGAATGGATAATCATATTTACCTCACAATAATTGGAATTGCTGTAAATTTTAATGTTAGGTATATAGTTTGACAATAAACGCAGGCCTGTAACCGCTCACTTTGTCATGTTAAAAAAAAAATGTTTATGGAAAGGACTATAATAGATTGCATTAACATGAAGATCATTCTGTGTGGTAAATCTGTGTAAGATTTACCTCCGCTTGAAAGTCTGGATGAAGTTATCATGCCATCGATAGCTTGAATAAATAAACTGAGTTCGGAAGTGGGATAATGTGCCCGTCTCTGTGGGAGGCGTCTTTAAATGCTGGTAAAGTTAAGAGGTAAATGCCAGTGATGGAGCATATGAGCCAAGACGCAGAGAAAACTACATTAAAATAAATTAATCTAAGCCAAACAGAAAATCTTCTCCATGTTAGACCTTTCTACGCAATAGGTTCACATTACCTTTGTAGCAGGAAATCAGGAAAATCAAAACCAGATTTTTTTAATGTTGTTTGTTTTTTTCTAGTTTCTATAATGTAACTCATTCCTTCATTCATTTTCTTTTTCAGCTTAGTCCCTTTATTAATCAGGGGTTGCCACAGCGGAATGAACCGCCAATTTATCCAGCATATGTTTTACGCAGCGGATGCCCTTCCAGCCGCAACCCAACACTGGGAAACACCCATACACTCTCATTCACACACATACACTACAGCCAATTTAGTTTATTCAATTCCCCTATAGTGCATGTGTTTGGACTGTGGGGGAAACCGGAGCACCCGGAGGAAACCCACACCAACACGGGGAGAACATGCAAACTCCACACAGAAATGCCAACTGACCCAGCCGAGGCTCGAACCAGCGACCTTCTTGCTGTGAGGCGACAGTGCTAACCACTGCACCACCGTGATGCCCTATAATGTAACTCAATCTAAATTATTTGTTTAATTGGTGAATTCACAAAATAAGTGATAGAGGTATTATATAAAAAGTAAAAATGAGCCTTGTAGGTAGGCATGGGCCGGTATAAGATTCTGACCATATGATAACCTTGGATTAAAATATCACGGTTTCGCGGTATCACAGTATTGTGATCACTGCTCTAAAATATGTTCTTTTGTTCCTAAATGTCTGGGTAAAAACAACAACTTTCCCCCCATTGAACACAATATATTTTATTTTAAGAAACATTTACAATATTTTGGAGCAGTAAACATTCATTCATTTTCTTTTTGGCTTAGTCTCTTTATTAATCTGGGGTCGCCACAGCGGAATGAACCGCCAACTTATCCAGCATATGTTTTACACAGTGGATGCCCTTCCAGCTGCAACCAATCACTGGGAAACAGCAGTAAACATGTCAGACTAAATAATAAAAATAAGTCATTGACTTCTGCTGTCTTCATTAGTTTCAAAAACACAGATTTCTTTATAACTTGAAAAGGCATCTTTGGATATATTTAGTTTCTTTGGATATAAAGTAAACCACTGCACTGTTCAGGTCTATAGCAGGCTTGGATGTTGGTGTATAAGTGATTTGTTTTTCAGATGTTTCCTGAATCGTGGGCTGACCAAAAAAAAACCTAAATAAAATAGTCGTAAAAAACACATTTGAACCCCATATACTTTAGGAACGGTATAAAAGAAAACAATTAGCGGTTTTAAAACCTTGACTTTTCCAAACCGCTGTAAACCATGAAACCGGGTATCGTCCCATGCCTACTTGTAGGTGATATTTAGGTAATGATCTTGTATATTAGGTGAGCTGATCATTTTGTCAACCCTATAAAAGGCACCGTAATTGACATAATCTAAAAACAGTCCTTTCATGAAGTCATGGGATTCAATGTTGCATACATTCATTCATTCATTTATTTTCTTTTCGGCTTAGTCCCTTTATTAATCAGGGGTCGCCACAGCGGAATGAACCGCCAACTTATCCAGCATATGTTTTACGCAGCGGATGCCCTTCCAGCTGCAACCCATCACTGGGAAACACCCATACACTCTCACATTCACACACATACACTACGGCCAATTTAGCTTATTCAATTCACCTATAGCGCATGTCTTTGGACTTGTGGGGGAAACCGGAGCACCCGGAGGAAACCCACGTCAACACGGGGAGAACATGCAAACTCCACACAGAAATGCCAACTGACCCAGCCAAGGCTCGAACTAGCGACCTTCTTGCTGTGAGGCGACAGTGCTAACCACTGAGCCACCGTGCCACCACATGTTGCATACAAGCAGTGCATGGGCTAGCACCTGGTTACATTTGTGACCTGGTGACTCTTGCCACTCCAGCCCGCAGTCTTCGCAGGCATCGGGACTTACCCTGTATCAGCCACGCTGTAAACTCAAGACCATGGGTAGTAGGGCTTTCTCATACAGTGCGCCTAAGCTGTGGAATGCACTACCCATCAGCATTAGGAATGCCGCTTCTCTGCACTGTTTTAAGACTCACCTTTTTAGCATTGCTTTTAACTTAGGATGATCATTTTGTTAACTTTTTTATTCTATCTTATGGTTCATATTCTTATTGTTTTATTGCATCTTTTTTATTGTTGTGCTGTTTCTGCTATTGTTGGTATTTTGCCTTGTAGCGCTTTGAGTCTAAGAAAAGCGCATTACAAATAAAATGTATTATTATTATTATACACGGCAAAAAAATTATTATACATTTATTGTTTCTCCAATAAAAAAATGGGTAACACTTTATTTTGATGGTCCATTTGAGTATTAGTAGACTGTCTGCTTAATATCTGCTGATACTGCTCCTTCAACAGACATTTAACTGACTATAAGAAACTTTGCAAGTACATGTCAACTTACACTAACCCTAACCCCAACCTAACAGTCTACTTATAATCTAATGAGAATTAGTTGGCATGTAGATGCAATGCAACTTCAATTCAACAAACGGACCATCAAAATAAAGTATGACCAAAAAATGGAAGCATCTCTAAATCAAGCTAAACTGAAAAGAAAAATAAATATCCAGGGTGTGGAAAATTGAAAACATAAAAAATAGAAAAAAATTTACATTTAAATTAAGACGATTTTTCTGAACCTGTTGGCAGACGTTTGTCATTGGTTTAATTTCACTTCATTTTGATCGATTTCTCATAAAGCTTCTTATCTCATGTCATTTTGCTTCAGGAAAATTGATTCAAGAACATTTTACATGTTTGCACTGGAAAATATGAGAAAAATACTGAGGAAAATATATATATTTGTTTGCTTATGTGATCCAAAAGTACAGTACAAGTTATATCCATCGTGTTTAAAGGGGTAGTTCACCTAAAAATGAAAATTGTGTCATCATTTAATCTCCCTCAAGGAGTTTCAAACCTTTATGAGTTTCTTTTTTCTGTGGAACACAAAAGAAGATATTTTGAAGAATGTTAAGAAACCGGTAACCATAGAAAAAAACAAATACTATGGAAGTCAATGGTTACAGGTTTTCAACATGCTTCAAAACATCTTCGTTTGTGTTGGACAGAATAAATAAAGTTAAACAGGTTTGTGAAAATTGAGTAAGTCATGACAGAATTATTAGTTTTGGGTAGAATAATTTTTTTAAAAGTTGTATTTTCAAAGTTTGACGTGTTGCTTTAGAATTGTTTATTACATGTTCTCTACTTGCAGATCAGTTTTGATGCAGCTCTCCTCTTCTTTGCCTCTCCTGACCGTAACGGTGATAAATTGGCCTGGCTGAGATATTCTGTCTGTAATTAGTGCTAAATGGGTATATTTTTTTAAAGAATTAGACATAACATCCATTTTTAAATGTCAGTAATAAAGATAAATAATGCAAGCTCAACAGAACTGTGAACAAAACACGTTTTTTCTGCAGCTTATCACAGTAGCTAAAGGCACAAAAACCCATGTGAGGTTCTGGGTCAGGAAAAGGTCACTTACCATGTGCCATTTACCAGACTATAGTGGGGTTCTGGGTGATTGCGGCTCTGTCTGTTTACAAAACTGCAGTGAATAGTAATGGCTCTATCCAGGTGAAAATCCTATTCACCTTTCAGTTTGTTTGTGTCCAGCGTTCAGCAGCTCATCAGTCATGTATCTTTATCTTAAGGTGCAGTCGTGCAGGCAAAAAGGCTTGTTTTTCATTGCCAGCAGTGCAGCAAAGTATGAAACTCTGTTCAAATAAGCAGCTTTCTATTGGTCAACTATAGGCTATTTCTAATCATTCGTCAGTACTGGTGTGCATCAAAACATTAATTGTGATGCTGCCTTATTTTTTGTTAAACTAGAACAAATTAAATACAGTCTCCAAGGTTTAGTGATAAATGGTCTGGAATTTGGCTGCCCTTCCTAGAGCATGTTAAATCTCTGAGGCTGGAAGCAATTTCTGTAGATCGAATGGTTGAACATCTTGCACTTTTAGTCTACACCTTCCAGATGAGCTGTTATATAGATAGTGTTGTTCAATCATTCATTCATTTTCCTTCGGCTTAGTCCCTTATGTATGAGGGGTTGCCACAGCGGAATGAACCGCCAACTTATCCAGCATATGTTTTACGCAGCGGATGCCCTTCCAGCTGCAACCCATCGCTGGGTAACACTCATTCACTCCCATTCACCCACATACACTATGGACAATTTAGCTTACCCAATTCACCTATAGCGCATGTGTTTGGACTGTGGGGGAACTCCACACAGAAATGCCAACTGACCCAGCCGAGGCTCGAACCAGCGACTTTCTTGCTGTGAGGCGACAGCGGATATGCTGGATATGCTGGATAAGTTGGCGGTTCATTCCGCTGTGGCGACCCCAGATTAATAAAGGGGACTAAGCCGAAAAGAAAATGAATGAATGAATGAATGAACACAAACCAAGATAAAAACACTGATGTCAGGACATAGTGCTAAAATGCTGACTGGATCTTTTATTTGCAGAAATTTGCCAAACAGTGATAAATCTGTGATGGGATCACTTGAATCTTTTTTTTATTTTATTATTATAATTTTTTTATTGTAGAAAAAAGTTCATCACTTGAAATTTAACATGAATTTTTTTTTATTTTTACATTTGAACTCTTCCCCCCCTCCCTCCCCCAAAGCATCCAAATTCAATTGAGCAGGTAAATGTATTGTTATACATGAGCTAAGGCAAATAAAAACATACTGTATTCCACATACAAAAATACACATACACATATCAATTAACCAGTAGCGTGAGAGGTATTCGCTTGTGCCATTGTATGGTTTTGTTCCAAAAATTTTATAAACAGATCCCAAATTTTATGGTACTCCTTTAATTTGCCCTTTATACTGTAGGTGATTCTTTCCAGTGCAATGTAATGTGTCAGATCTTTTAGCCAGTGGTCAATGGATGGACCTTCTGTTCTTCCAATAGAGTCCTATCAAACGCCTTGCAATAGCAAGACACATGTCAATCATTTTAGTTTGATAACCTGGTAATGACTAACTTGCAGGAAATATACCCAAAGCGCATATTTCAGGTGTAGCTGGAATTGGTTTTAAAATAATTGAGGAGATTAATGTGATTACGTTTTGCCTTAAGTTTAAGTTCTTAACCACCTCACATTCCCAGATACAATGAAAGAATGTTCCTTTATGTTTTTGATATTTGAAACATATATCTGGGATGTTTGGGTTAAACTTGTTTAGCTTTTCAGGTGTGATATAAGTACACATTGCCCTGTTATAATGGATCATTTTAAATCTAGCAATAATTGACAAGTTCTGGGCTTCAACACATATTTGGCTCCATTCTAAATCTGTCAGGACATATTGCAAATCTGTACACCAAGAATCTTTCTTGGATTCTGATGTTTCTTTAGAGCCATTGACCAATTTGCTATAATTTGTCATAGGGTTCTCATAAAACGTTATTTTTTCTAATTCAGTTTGTAGAGGTCTAGCTAGTGAGTAGTTTTGCTTGACATTAATATAGCTGCGAATTTGTAAGTATTTAAAAAAAATGCTTCATTGGGATTCCAAATGGTTCATTAAGGTCTTTAAAGGACGTCAGTGTATCTCCTTCAAATAAGTCCCCAATCTTTCTGATACCTTTTAATGCCCACTGTTTAAAGCCAAAATCATTTTTCGCTGGTTTAAAATCTTTGTTTCCCCAGATGGGGGAAAAATAAGAAAGATTTGGGACTTTTCCTAGTGAACACTGAGCATCATTCCATACCATTAAGGTGTTTTTAACAAATGGATTTTTAGTGGTCTTTTTAAAATTTTTATATGAATTAGAGTACAAATACATCTCCATATCCATCCCTTTTGCTATCGTTGATTCTATTTTTACCCAAGATAGTTGCTGAGATGAAAACCAATAGGTGGCATTAGCTAGCTGGGCAGACCAATAGTACCACTGCAAGTTGGGCACACGTAAACCTCCTCTGTCATAGGGAAGATATAACAATGTTAGTCGGAGCCTTGCACGTCTATTGTTTCAAAGGAATTTAGTTAGTTTTTTTTTCATACTGGAAAAAAAACCTAGTGGAGGGGAAAGTGGAATAGAGCGAAATAAAAAAAAAAATTGGGAAGTATATTCATCTTTATAATATTTATGCGACCAAACAAAGAAACTGATAGCGTGGACCATCTATCTACAGATTCGTTAACTTTAGTTATGACTGGATTGTAGTTAGTAGGGACTTACCTGTCAATTGTAGGGGTAATGATTATTCCTAAATACTTGAAGCCATTAACTGCATTTGTAAATGGGTGTTCAATTGGTGGTTTATTCCTTTCTTGAGTGTTTAAAAAAAGAATGGATGATTTGGAGTTGTTGATTCTATAGCCAGAGAACTTTCCAAATCTATCAATCAACTTTAACAATGCTGGTATTGATCTCTCAAGCCTTGTTAGAAAAAAGATAGAGTCATCTGCATATAGTGCTATTCGATGATCGTGGTCTTTAATTGTAATACCCTTAATAATAGAGTGGCTTCTGACTGCAACTGCTAAGGGCTCTAGTGCTAAAATAAAAAGCATTGGCGACAAAGGGCATCCTTGCCGTGTGCCTCTGTATACATTAAAAGGTCTTGATATTGTATTATTAGTTTTATCACTTGAATCTTGTTTCTGATACCTTATCTTGTTTTGTTTGTTTTCCCTACCAGGCCAATGTTGCAGAGGAAGGAGTCATTTTCTCTCCTCTCTACATCAGAGAAGTGGCTCTTCAAAGGGGTGAGTTCACAGTATATGTTATCCTTGTGTGGTCATGAATCCACACAAGCGCAGATGATAGTGTAAAGTTTTGCCTGTGATTCTACTGACAGTAAACTGAGGAACACATTTTCATTTGCAGCACATTTTCATAATGACCAAAACAATCCATCATAGTGTGATTACAAACTACCAGAACCGATGATCAGTATGCTGGGATAAGTTCTGGTGCTCTTTTGGCAAAGCAAAAAAATGAACACAAGTGGGGAAAAACATGCTTTGTGTTCTCTGTATTCCTCCTTTTAAAATGTTTTACAATAAGGTCGTATTAGGGTTGTCATGATACCAATTCGGTATCGGTACCAATCGATACAGAAATTTTTAAAACGTCCATTTCCCGATGACATTTGAGCGCTACTGAGCACGTTCTTAAACAGCTGATTTGCGGTTGTGTTCACATGCTCAACAGAAATGACTGTGATTGGCCGTGAAGGTCATCAGTTCACAGAACTCACCGCTGTTTACTGCATGTAACCACAGATACAGGGACACTGGAGCGTTTCAAAGTCACGTCGATCAGCTGGTTTGTCTATAAGCTGACATATGAGTGATCCGCTGATGAATCGCAGCTTTAAAACGCTCCAGTGTCCAGTATCGTGCAACCCTAGGTTGTATTAGTTAACGTGAATTAACATGAACAACACATCTGTTAAAGGGGACCTATTAAGATGTAAAATGCGTCTCTGATGTCTCTAGAGTGTGTAGTGAAGTTTCAGCTCAAAATAGCACACACATAATGTTTTATAAATCTTTGAAACTGACCCGTTTAGGCTTTGATCCTAATTGTGCCATTTTGGTGACTGTCGCTTTAAATTCAAATGACACTGTGCTCTTTTCAAAAAGAGGGCGGAGCTACAAACTTCACCATAGCAGCAGATTCAAAACAGGATTAACGTTATTTGTGTGAAAACTCTGGCCGGCCCATGTAAGGTTTGCAAGAAATTACAAAATAAATCTTCCTATTTTACCTCATGGATTGAATGTGCATTGCTTTTATTTTGAAGTTGTGTTTTTTACTTCGCACATAGGTACGTAAGGTTTGTAAGTGATGCAAGTTACTGAATTGACGTTGTCGCAAGCATGTCAACTTAAAAAAGAGAGATAGATGCAGGGTTTTTAAGAAGGCATGGACTGCTAAGTATTTATTTACTGAAGTAAGAGGTAAAGCGGTGTGTTTGGTTTGCGGACACCAGATTGCTGTGTTCAAAGATTACAATTTGAGTCGACATTATGAGACGATACATTTACAGAAATATAAAAACTTGAATGATGTTGAAATGGCGCCGATATACGAAGATTTGGTAGCCAAGCTACAAAAGCGACAAAGGTTTTTTACCAAGCTTCACACATCCAGGGAGGCAGCAACCAGGACCAGCTTTGTAATATCCCACAGAATCGCTAAAAACAGTTCTCAGAGGGAGAGTTTGTAAAAGAGTGCTTGGTGGACTCTGCATCACTAATATGTCCTGAAAATTTGTCCGGAAGCATTTGAGCAAAAATGTATTTGTTCGTGGAATAACGGACTTCATAATTACGGAGGAGCTGGCAGCAATGCGCTCAATGAAAGGGACAACGACGTTCACGGAGGTAAATGCATGCATGGACACACTGGGAGTGAAATGGGACAGACTGACAGGTGTCACAACGGACAGTTGTCCAAATCTAACAGGGAAAAATGGCGGGCTGTTCAAACATAGGCAAGATAAAGTGACTGAGATCAACCCAGATCAGAAAGAGGTATTTTTGCATTGTATTTTACAGCAGCATGTATTGTGCAAGTAAAATTGAAGATGTGGTTGATGTTGTAACTAAAATAGGGAACTTTATCAGGGCACAAGCGTTGAATCATAGGCAGTTTGTTGCACTTTTAGGCCCAATTCTATTTTTGTACCCCTACCCCTTCCCCTTGGCGCTTGAAACAGAGTGTGAAGGGGAAGGGCTTCAAATTTTACCCCTAAGAAATGGGACACCACTACAACACCTGCACACCTCATCATATGTAATCGTGAGCTCTTACTTCATATGAGATTGGCGATGGCGACTGCTGTAGTTATTCCAGTTGTGTTATTTTTTGGTATTTATCTTCAGGAAATCCCAGAACGCAACGATATCATTTTATGATAACGATAAAATGTGGCAATAAGCTCGAAACTGTACTGTGCATTTACACTGTGGCCATATTCATCTATGTAAACACACGAAAACAACATTAACATTATACCAGACACTGTAAAAAGATCATTCCTGGTCACTAGACTTTTCTGACAGGGTATTCGAGTGTCATCGAGTGTCAGATGTGAAAGTATGTTGTGGGACTACTATACAGGAGTTACTAGGGATTATAGATACCGAAATTTAGCGGTTTTTATTTTATTAAAACACGAACGCCGTTATGAATGTATTAAAACATGTGCTTGTTTGTTGTAAAAATTCCTAATAATAACAAAAAATACTAATTTGTGCATCTCCTTACTTCCGTGTGCAGCCATGCTGGCTTTGTAGATGGTGTATTCTGGGAAACTTTCATACCCCTTGGTTTAAAGTGTGGTCCTGGAAAATCTCCATTTCAAGTGCTATCTAGCCCTTCCCCTTAGCCCTACGCCTTCAAGCTAAAGAGGATTGGGCAAGGGCTTAGGGGTAGAACTGGGATTGGGCCTTAGAGGAGCACGAGACTGAACCTAGTGACATCAGCTATCACACAGCTGTCCGATGGCTCAGAAAGTCCTAAAAAGAGTCTGGGATCTGAAAGCAGAGATCTGAGAGTTTTGTGAGAAGAAAGGCAAAACCATCCCACAGTTCTCAGATGAGAAGTGGATGGCAGATTTTGCATTTGTTGTTGATGTGACTGCACTGATGACTGCACTGAACACAAAACTGCAAGGCAAGGCCGTTTTCGTCCATGACATGCACAACCTGGTCAAGGCTTTCATGATGAAGTTACAGTTTATTTTGAGGCAACTGGAGAGCAACAATTTCACTCACATGCAAACCCTGAAAGAAGTCACACCATCAGATGATAACCTCCTCTGGCACTCATCTATGTTAGGAGCACTGCACGGTGAGTTTTCAAGGTGATTTAAAGATCTCAGAAGAATGGAGAGTGAAATGGACTTGATTTCCTGTCCATTTACCTGCAACGTGGATGATGCACCTAGTGATGTCCAGCTAGAACTCATTGACCTGCAGTCTGATGCAGTACTGGCAGAGCACTTTTAAGTTGCAACCACTGCTGAAATTCTCTGAAGCAAGTTTCCAAACATGAGGAGACATGCTCAGAAGATGTTTGCAAATTGTTTCCAAAATTGGAATATGTTCATTTTGAAAAATATATTTATAAAAATCACAAGGAACACATTAAAGGTGCTGTATGTAAGTTTTTGACTCTTCTAAAGCATAAAAATACCATATTATGTTTGCAGATATTTAAGGAACATGCTAAGTGAACATTCTTGTTTATCTGAAAAACAGTTATGTGCCGGAATTTGAATATGAATTTTTTTATAACTCATCTGTTTCATTTTTATTAAGTTATATTAAGTCTGCATAATTAAGGGCGTGGCCACTTGAGTGACAGCTAGGTCTCGGTGCTCGCCGTCTCGTCACCAACCGGTTTTTGATTTCTCTGGCGTTTTGCTGAACATTGTTGTCGGCGGAGCAGCTGCACTAGGGAAACGCTACAGGACGCGCAGGCGTGGGAAGCGAGCCGGCGCGCTCGTCAGGCTCAGACAGCGCGGCTTCAGAACGGCGCTGCCGAGCATCCATCTGGCGAATCTCCGCTCTCTTCCTAACAAAATGGACGAACTACTTCTGCTCGCACGCAGAAACAAGAACTTTACCAACTCTGCTGCTCTGTGTTTCACGGAAACCTGGCTGAACGAAGCCATTCCGGACAGCGCGTTACACCTACCGGACTTTCAGCTGTACAGAGCGGACCGCGATACGGAGTCAACGGGCAAAACGCGCGGTGGTGGGACATGCTTTTACATCAACAGAAGGTGGTGTACGGATGTAACTGTGTTAAAGAAGATGTGCTGTCCTGACGTGGAAGTGCTTTTCATTAACTGTAAGCCGTTCTACTCGCCGCGGGAGTTTTCCTCGTTCATTCTCATCGGTGTTTATATACCACCGCAAGCACACGTGAGTACTGCACTGCAACAGCTGGCTGATCTGATCACAGAGACAGAACAACAACACCCGGACTCTGTTTTTATCATTCTCGGTGACTTTAATCAGGCGAAACTCACACATGAGCTGCCTAAATTCAAACAGCACATTACATGCCCCACCAGAGACAATAATATTCTGGACCATTGCTACACCACAATAAAGGATGCATATCGTTCCGTCGCCAGAGCAGCTCTAGGACTCTCCGACCACTGCCTGGTTCATCTTATACCAACTTACAGACAAAAACTTAAAACTACTAAGCCAGTATTAAGGACTGTTGAGAGATGGACCAACGACACAGAACAGGCCTTACAAGGCTGTTTTGAATGCACTGACTGGAGTGTTTTTGAAGCTGCAGCCTCCGACTTGGACGAACTCACAGATACCGTAACATCATACATCAGTTTCTGTGAGGAGCTATGCATCCCTACCAGGAC
This sequence comes from Danio jaintianensis, assembly GCA_903798115.1. Lineage (NCBI taxonomy): Eukaryota > Metazoa > Chordata > Actinopteri > Cypriniformes > Danionidae > Danio > Danio jaintianensis. Next base: position 399,079 of record CAIGQV010016850.1, on the reverse strand, counting down.
CTACTTATCATTTAACAAAAGAGGATGCCTACAGGAGTGGGGACAGGATCTTGTACAATCAGGCAAGGAACACACTGACAAAGGAGATTGGTGTGGCTAAGAAGAGCTATGCCAAAAAGCTGGAAAACCAGTTTTCTGCCAACGACCCGGCATCAGTGTGGAAAGGCCTGAAAGACATAACAAACTATAAGACACCATCCCCCAGCATTGATGGCAATAAACAACTTGCAAACGAGCTGAATAAGTTCTACTGTAAATTTGAGACACCCCACACCCACCCTGACGATCTCTCTACACAGCCATCAACACCTCCAGCCATCTCTCTTTCCCCCCCTGCACTTCAGATCAGTGAGGATAATGTGCGTCAGATCTTCAGGAAACAGAAGAGAAGGAAAGCACCTGGCCCAGATGGTGTTTCACCAGCCTGTCTGAGAACCTGCGCTGACCAGCTGGCTCCCATTTTCTCACAGATCTTCAACAGATCACTGGAACAGCGCAAAGTTCCATCCTGCTTCAAATGCTCCACCATCATCCCAATCCAGAAGAAGCCAAAGATCACAGGACTCAATGACTACAGACCTGTTGCCTTAACATCTGTGGCCATGAAGTCATTTGAAAGACTGGTGCTAGCATATCTGAAGGACATCACTGGACCTTTGCTGGACCCCCTGCAGTTTGCCTATAGAGCAAACCGGTCTGTGGATGATGCAGTCAACATGGGACTGCATTATACCCTACAACATCTGGACAAACCAGGGAACTACGCAAGGATTCTGTTCGTGGACTTCAGTTCTGCCTTTAACACCATCGTCCCATCATTGCTCGAGTACAAACTGACCCAGCTCTCTGTTCCTAGCTCTGTCTGTCAATGGATCACCAGCTTTCTGACAGACAGACAACAGCTAGTCAGAATGGGCAAAATCACATCCGACAGCCGCACCATCAGCACCGGTGCCCCCCAGGGATGTGTTCTCTCCCCACTGCTCTTCTCCCTGTATACCAATGACTGCACTGCAAAAGACCCCTCCATTAAACTCTTGAAGTTTGCTGACGACACTACTGTTATCGGCCTCATCCGGAACGGTGATGAGTCTGCATACAGACAGGAGGTGGAGCGGCTGGCTCTATGGTGCAGATGCAACAACCTTGAGCTGAACACGCTCAAAACAGTGGAGATGATAGTAGGCTTTAGGAGAAACCCCCCTGCACTTCCCCCACTCACCATCATGAACAGCACTGTGGCTGCAGTAGAGTCATTCAGGTTCCTGGGCACCACCATCTCTCAGGATCTGAAGTGGGACATTCACATAGACTCTATTGTGAAGAAAGCCCAGCAGAGACTGTACTTCCTTCGTCAGCTGAGGAAGTTCAACCTGACACAGGAGCTGCTCGTACAGTTCTACTCAGCTGTCATCCAATCCATCCTCTGCACTTCAATCACCGTCTGGTTCGGCTCAGCTGCCAAAACCGACCTCCGTAGGCTACAGCGAATAGTCCGGACTGCTGAACGAATCACTGCCACTACCCTTCCTACACTTCAAGAACTGTACTCTTCCAGAGTGAGTAAAAGGACTCGCAAAATCACTCTGGACCCTTCACACCCAGCACACTTTCTGTTTGAACTGTTACCGTCTGGCCGGCGCTACAGAACACCGAGCACAAAAACAGCCAGACACAGGAAAAGTTTCTTTCCTCAGGCCATCTACCTCATGAACAGTTAATTATTCCCCTACTGTGCAATAAACATGTGCAATACTTTTTCATACGCATTTGTACACAGCACCTTATAACAGTATACAATGCAATACTTTCTCCATCCGCATTTGTACACAGCACCTTATAACAGTATACAATGCAATACTTTCTCCTACGCATTTGTACACAGCACCTTATAACAGTATACAATGCAATACTTTCTCCATACGCATTTGTACACAGCACCTTATAACTTGTATAACTTGTATATTTATAACAAATCTGTACAACAATTCATCATCCAGAGCTCTATTGTCTAACTGCATCTCTGTTTAATGTTTGTCGTATTTTATTTTATTTTATTTTTTCTATTTATTTTGTGTTGTCACTTGTCACTTTATGTACACTGGAAGCTTCTGTAGCCAAAACAAATTCCTTGTGTGTGTAAGCACACTTGGCAATAAAACCGATTCTGATTCTGATTCTGATTAGCCGCTGAACTCGGCATATACGTCATATTTTTGTGTTGTTTTATGTGGCTTTACACAGTCAATTGCCTTTTGGAATTATTTCCTACAATTATCAGATAATATGGCATGCTGTGTGCACTTAATTGTGCTCACAAACCATTCAAGTTGCCTCCATTTCCCAGGTGAGTGAAATTATATACTTATATACCATATCCATAAATGTATTTGTTTTACTTAAGACAATTTATCATTTATAATTTTCTTTACAACTTGAATGCATTCCAGAATCTGACAGATTGATTAGCTGTAGGCTCTAGAACAGTCATCTGAAACGTTGTCGTACAGTGTTATGCCTGGATTTCATAAGTAGCCTTGCATTTACTAACACGGACTATATTTGAAGTGTTTGGAAGTAATTCGCGTTTCCCTCCTGTAGAAAAACGTCATAAGAACAATGCTGAGTGGCTCAATGTGTTACAACAGTGTTTTTTAAAATACTAAACCCTTTATTGATATAGTGTACAACCAAGCCCATGTGGTCAGAACACAAATGAGTCGGAGGTAATGAAGTATTAAGCGTTTCTCCCATAGAAAAGCCTGTCTAAGCAAAATGCTAGCAGGCGTCTGTAGCTCCACTGATGCTCCGCCTCTTTGTCCTTTTTTGGTAACCCCTGGTCGGTGCGATGACGCGCGAACAAAATGGCGACGGTTGGCCACGCCTACTTGTAGCTTCATTTGTGCTCTTCAGAAACATATGGGTGACGTCACGGATACTACGTCCATATCTTTTACAGTCTATGATTCATACGCACGCGAATGCGTCAGACCGGAAACGCAAGCTCGTGCGACAAGTTTCGCAGTTCGCTGCGTTGCAAAGTTCAAGCTTGGTGAACTCTGACCTGCGAAATCGCATCACGTGACTGCGTGAGACCGATCGAACATCAAAACATGACCTCTCTGCGCAGAAATTTAAAATGTGGACCAATCGCTCGCTTTTAAAAAATGTCTAATCATCTTGTTTAATCCCGCCCCTTTTCGCAGTGCCGTACAACAGAATTTCGCATGCTCAAACTCTAGTGTGACCGCGGCATAATGTCACAGCCAGGCCAGGTTCTCCCCACTCACAGTCACCACAATCACCCCAATCACAGTCACCTGAATTCTGATTAGCCCTGCACCTGCACGTCATCACCAGTCATCACCTCAGCACCATAAAAACCAGCACCACGCTCCATTCAGTGTCTGGCTTTGTTGCCACATGAAGGACTGCACTCTCCTTACGGTTAGTGGCATTTACTATTCCAAGTTTACGTACCTCTCTCGTCTCCTATGATCGCCAGCATCTCTCCTTCCTAGTGTGGTTACTCCTGATCCCTCCTCTGGTTGTCGTTGACTTCCCCCGAGTTCGTCTATCTGTGTCCCTGGCTTCCATATCTCCTCCGGTCCATCCTTTTCATCTGGTCATCCATTTTCAACCTGCAATATATTCTCTATTGAGCTTTGTTTACATACTGCCATCCTTTGCAATAAACTGTTATCATACTTGCCTCTTTGTGCCCCGTCTCCTTCTGTGACAAATGTGGAGTAAAACAGCAGATTATAGTGTGTGCTAAAATACACTTACTGTGTGCTGAGGGGCTTATTTTGATTTTTCTCAGACATATCAAGATAAGTGTGCAAAGGTCTCTCTCTCATACACACACTATACTCCATATAACTTCATATAAGGGACATTCTACCAGAAACATACATAATCTGTCCCAACAATAAAAACATAAATACAGTGAATAAAAAGTATTTCATCCCAAAAATGTCTAAAACGGACCGATGGTTGATTTCTGTGAGTTGTTCTGTAAGGGAACATGTCATTCATTTGGTTCTCAGATTGTTTTTTTCTTTATTAAAAACACTTTACAAATGTACAAACTCTGTCACTGTCCTTGTCCTCAGCCCAATTAAACCTACAGCTTTGATAGTTTTGTTATGCTAAAAACTGTTATTTAGAAAAAAAAATACTTCAGAAACAGCAAGTTTAAGTTGTTAACATTCACATCAATCGATTAAAAACATGAAATTATGAATAAATTCTACAAATAAATACTACAAATATATAATACAAATACATTTACCATTGTCCCAGTGTTTCTGTCAGTCCTGTCACATTTGCATTAAATTTAACATAAAATGCGTGCAATACATGTTTAAGGATGTGACTCGGAAGTGACATCATTTGACGGAGAGGAAGTTGACAGTGATCAAGGATGCGTTCTATCATTGAATTGTATGACTTTATGCTTGTTTTTGTAAGATTTTTTTTGAGGACGACAAGCTCAAGTCAGGCCCTGTCACATTTTTTATAAGTGAAAATGTACGTTTCTGGTAGAATGTCCCATAACATCCAGAAACTAAGCTTTTTTTGCACTGCAACTGATGATCAACATTAAAAATGACAAATTGTACCTCTTCCCAACAGGGAAAACCAGCATCAATCAAGACTGAATATTGCCTAACCCTCTTCTCAAAGTCAAAGCTTTAGAAAATACCAAACGCGACGCAACATGACAAACATTTAAATATCAGCCACGGCACTCCCAACGAAATGGTAAAGGCTTTAAATCTAATGAACAGAACAAACCTCTTTAAGATTATTGATAGGCTACTGAGTGGCTGATGTTGCTGGTTTGCACTGAATCACAGTTCTGGCTTTTATTTTCAAACTGTTTGCTAATTGCTTATTTTATTTTCAAGATCTGAAGTGAACTGTCTGCTGCTGCTTTCAGTAGTATGGCAATAAATGCCACATAAAAAGGTATTTAAACTCACATTGGTAGAATTTAACACTGAATAAAGCACATAATCTGTACTTAAGGTGATCATTGTCAATAGTATATGCTGTTGTTCTGCCGTGACATCGTGGCAGAAAGCATTTCTAAAATATAAATTTTGTGGATCGCCATAGCAGATGGTTAGGACAAAAACTAATTTTAACATGAAAAAGATACCTTTTATCGTGGGTTGTCACATGTAGTTAGGACACGGTGTAACACTAAAGATAATTGAAAAGGAAGATACAGCAGCTAAATTTAGATTAGCATTCTCTGTTTATGATGTTGTTATTGGTGAGTCTGCAAAGAAACAATGAGAATTTGCCAATTGTCAATGCTCTGCAGAAAGAAACATTAAGGGCGTATTTACACCATGCTATCCGAACCGTGCTCAGGTGCGTTTTTCCGGTTCGTTTGAGAAGTGTGAGTGCTCCGAATCGGGCTCAGGCATGGTTCAGTTGGCCGGCCCTGGCCCGGTTGGAAGAGGTGTGCCAGAGCGCGGTTCGGTTGGGCTTTGGCGTGGTGTAGTGTGAGTGCAAAGCGCACCTGAGCCCGAAACTGAGGGACTGTTTCATATGGATTTATTAATCATTCTTACTTTTTAATGAACACAAACTGTCAAAGATTATTAAAGACGCAAACCCCTCACTGCACGTCAGCTACACCTTCAGCAAACCTCCTAATACCTGCAGCACGAGAACTTATGATCATTTATGAGCGTCAAAAGTTGTGGATCCCCATTATTTAGGGCAACCGGAGGCGGGAACACTTCCCAAAAGACATTAGAATTTGAACGGCATCTGCGCTTATGTTAGTCTTTTTTTATTTTTTTATTCCCGAGGTTTCCATAATCCTGGACCAGGCCATATCCTGAGCAGCTGCTGTGGTGGTCATGGAGGAGTGGAGAGCTTGAGACTGATTCCTGTAAGACCCCAGTGACAGACTAGTCTTCGCATTGATCCTGAAGGGCCAGCCTGTACACCAGCCGGTGACCTCTCCCACCTGCAGCTTCTCCACGATGGACGTCCAGCGTTCTCCAGCCTCCAGCACCTAGACTGCAGCTCTGCACAAGAAGTTTGGCCATAGGAGAAATGGTCGTGCCCAACTGAGCCTGGTTTCTCTCGAGGTTTTTTTCCCTTCACTTTCGCAAATTGGTGAAGTTCGTTCCTCGCCGCTGTCGCCACTGGCTTGCATGGTTCGGGACTTGTGGAGCTGCGCATCGATGGATTTGCTCTTCAGTGTTTGGACTCTCAGCAGTGAAAATTAAACCACACTGAACTGAACTAAACTGAACTTCAACTCTGAAAACTGGACTGACACTGTTTCAATTTACTAGAACTTCTATGTTAAGCTGCTTTGACACAATCTACGTTGTAAAAGCGCTATAGAAATAAAGATGAATCGAATTGAATTGGATCTGTTCCGCAAAATATTTGACTGCCTGTCACTGTATCCCAAACGACTAAAACGATGTAACTAAAGCGATCATCACTGTAAGGAGCGAGAGCGCTTCTCAAACTGAACAGTCGCATCATCGATGACGTAAGCGTGCTCAAGTTCGGAAGGCAAACGGCAGTATGAGTGCAGGCCATCGGGGGAGGGGGGCGGGGGGGACAATCACGCTTCGGCACGATTCAAGGCAACTGTAGTGTGAGCACACCCTAATTCAGCCCTTTCAAAAAAGTCTCATTAGCCTCTTATAAGCACCCAAATGTACAGTGAAAACATAATAATAAATACTATATAAACACATTAATTTGACTTTAGCGTTGTGAAATTATGCTATATAAAAATACCTGCCCCCAAAAAATAACCAAAAAAAAAAAACACAGTAGACAGCATGAATAAAATTGCACCAATGGGAAGCGCATCTAGATCAGCAGGAATAATGGCATTTCTTTGGTTATTGCTGTAAACATTATACAGAGATTATCTTAAAAGAAAGACTTTCCTCCAGGCTCTCTCACCTCCCAACATCAACCATAACAGTCCCCTTATTACTAACTGGACTCATCTGTTTCCCATATTCACCCCTGCCCTATACTGGATACACCCACACCTTTCCTTCACTCTTTATATGGTTGCATATAAGCAACTCCTGCTATGCTTTGGATTAGAGCTGCACAATATATCGGAAAATTATTGTTATCACGGTAATAGTATATATGCAAAATCCATACAAGTGCAATAAATTAAGTTCATTTGATGTGATTTGTGTGCTGCATGCATAGGTTGTTTTTCTAAATCTGACCAATTAGATGGTCCTTTACTATCTTCATCAGCACCTCTCCATTAGGTGCTGTTAGCAGAACCTCAAGCTGAAAATAGACAATCATACCAGCACTGTAAAAAATGCTGGGTTCTACACAACTCCTTCATGTTGTCCCAACACAAGTTGATTAAGTTAACTTAGTTGTTTTTACAAATTTAAGTGAATTGAATATTAAATTAATTGAAAACAATTAAGTTGTCTCCAAAGAAACTGAAGAATTGTGTTGTTTCTACTCATTTTAAATAAGTCAATTAAACAAGCAACAAAAATATTTTTGGGGTTAGGAGACAAGCGAGTAAAAAGACAACAGCCAATAAGAATCAGTATTTTTTTAGTAGATTTTCAGTAATTCGTATTGTTTTAAAGTCTAAATGTTTGCACCTTGACATAGATTTATATATTTTATTAGCTCAGAAAGATATATATTACCTGTTTATTTTAGCATGATCATAAATAAATGTTTGTTTGTTTTTTCTTAAAATAGTGTTTTGTAAGTTAGTTATATTGTAAGAAGTATCGTAATTCTCAACAACAATATCACATATGTTCTCCCCGTGTTGGTGTGGGTTTCCTCCGGGTGCTCCGGTTTCCCCCACAGTCCAAACACATGCGCTATAGGGGAATTGAGTAAGCTAAATTGTCCGTAGTGTATGTGTGTGAATGAGAGTGTATGGGTGTTTCCAAGTGATGGGTTGCGGCTGGAAGGGCATCCGCTGTGTAAAACATATGCTGGATAAGTTGGCGGTTCATTCCGCTGTGGAGACCCCTGATTAATAAAGGGACTAAGCTGAAAAGAAAATGAATGAATGAATATCACATATTGCATATTTTCCCAGTGTGGTTGAGTATTGTGCAGCCCTACTTTGGATTACCTGCTTCATCCTGCAGCTTCCTCTGCTTCCTGGATTCCTTACCTTTCACACACAGCATCCACGATCTCCTCACCTACAAAGCAAAGGACAGTATTAATACTTGATAGGAACTCAATGACTCTATTTTGCCATACTTTTCTGCTGTCTATCTCATCTGGTGCTTCTGATAATTACAGCAGTGTGGCATTCATGTGAAGTTCCTCAAGTAAATATGATCACACCAACAACATGCCTTAAAGGCAGCATTTCAACAGGAAATGCTTAAAGGAAGAAAGCTCACTTCTGGGAAGAGTGTCTAGTGGGGATTTTCTGGCTTCCTGTTGCTAAGTGTACACAACACCGTACAGTATACTGTGGTTTTATACGTACAGCTCCAAACTATAGATTAAATGTTTCGCAATGGATATTTAAGTAGTAAGTTATGTACAATTTTAGCAAACATATACCATCAGATTGTAATGTTTTGAATAATTGAGATGTTCAATGTTTTTTGCATAATTGGTCCCCTTTAAATCTTTTTATTAGTAGTACACTATAAAAAATATCCCTAAATTAGCAGTTTTCCGTATTTATTTTCCCCCCCATTTATTTATGTTGTTGAATTGCATTATGGGACCTTGATCTTTCTTCCAACAACCTTTTAACCTTTTTAGATGAGGAGAAGCATCTTAGCAACAAGAGTGTACAGATCCTAGTAAGTGTT
>CAIGQV010016850.1:378440-390232 GCA_903798115.1 Danio jaintianensis | reverse complement strand
AGCCTTGTTTAGTTTCACACAGTATCTGCCTTGATTGTTTACTACCGACGTTTTCACGTGTTAAATCCGCACTACTCACGATTGCTATAGTGTTAGTTTCGTTTGTGTTATTATAGTGGGGGATAGAAGGCGTGTCCTGCTGAATTCAGACACGTGAATCAGTAAGTATTGAAGTGTGAATAGCACCGCGTCAGTGGTCGCGGCAGCCTGATCGCGTGCAGCCCTCATCGCGTGAAGACCGAAGAGTGTAAAGACCTGCGACTCTACCTGCGCGACTCCACCAAGCAGGGACACAGACAGGGCACTTGAGTATCGCACTTTGATTTGTATTTAGTTCTATCTAGCTCTTATCTGTGTATCTAGCCTTATTTCTTTTAATTACTTTCTCTCGCGTTATTCTTAGCAATACCCATGTGTTTTCAAATTCCTACTGTCAATAACAATCATAAATCTTTTGGATCACGTCGTAGACGACGCAACACTGCTAATTTGATTACTATTCATACATCTGCATCCAGTGCACTTTCTATTCCCATAGGCTTATGGAACTGCCAATCTGCTGTCAACAAGGCAGACTTTATTCCGGCCATGGCTAAACACTCTGGTCTCTCTGTTTTAGCACTTACTGAAACCTGGATTAAACCAGAGGACAATGCCACGCCGGCTGCCCTCTCCAATAACCACACTTTCTCCCACAGCTCCCGTACATCCGGTAGAGGTGGGGGAACCGGTCTTCTCATCCCAAACGAATGGAGGTTCAAACAACTTGCACCCTCATGTGACAACACCTCCTTTGAATCGCATGTGGTAAATATTATTCATCCTGTTAGAATTACTTTTGTAGTCATCTACAGCCCCCCAGGTCAGCTTGGACAATTCTTGGAGGAGTTCGATGTCCTCATGTCTTCTTTTCCTGAAAATGGCACCCCTCTTGTGGTACTTGGAGACTTCAACATCCACCTTGAAAAATCATCAGCTGCTAACTTTAACAACCTGACCGCATCGATTGACCTTAAGCGACTTGCCACGCCTGCAACCCACAAATCTGGTAACCAACTTGATCTCATCTACGCACGCTACTGCTCCACTCACCACACTCGGGTAACCCCGCTGCATACATCTGATCACTTCCTTGTCACTCTTGATCTCGACCTCACCGCACCCGACACGACACCTCCTTCCTCGCTTGTAACCTTCCGACGCAACCTACGCACGCTCTCTCCACTCACCCTATCCTCTGCTGTCTCTTCTATGCTCCCCCCACCTGACCAGCTCGCTCTACTGAACACTGACAGTGCCACTGACTCTCTATGCTCCACACTAACATCCTGTCTAGATGGTTTGTGTCCACTCGTCTCTCGAGCGGCTCGTGCTACCCCCTCTGCTCCGTGGCTATCTGATGTTCTCCGTGAACACAGATCCAGGCTCAGGTCTGCTGAGAGAAAATGGCACAAATCTAACAATCCTGCCGACCACTCTCTCTATCAGTCTCTCCTCTCTTCTTTTTCTACTGACGTCTCAGCGGCCAAGACTCAGTTCTACCATACTCGAATCAACAACTCACCTGACTCTCGGACGCTCTTCAAAACCTTCTCTGCTCTTCTTTGTCCTCCTACCCCTCCTCCCTCCTCGGACTTGACGGCTGATGATTTTGCTTCCTTCTTTGTAAAGAAGACCACCACCATCAGCAGTCAGTTCACTGCTCCGCCTCCGATGGACCACGCGCCGACTCCTGAGACCTCGCTCCCCTCTTTCTCTCCACTAACGGAGGACGACATTGCAAAGATCATTGCCTCCAACCACCCGACTACCTGCCCGCTGGATCCTATCCCCACCCATATACTTCAGGCTATCTCTCCATCGGTCGTCCCTGCACTCACACACATCATCAACTCATCTCTAAACTCTGGTACATTTCCTACAGCCTTTAAGGAGGCTCGCATCACCCCGCTCCTAAAGAAACCCTCTCTTAATCCTGCACTTCTAGAAAACTACAGACCGGTATCTCTCTTGCCCTTCATTGGAAAAACTCTGGAGCGTGTCGTCTTTGACCAACTCTCATCCTTCCTTACTCAGAACAACCTCCTGGACAGCAAGCAGTCAGGCTTTAAGAGAGGCCACTCCACGGAGACCGCACTGCTCTCGGTTGTTGAAGACCTAAGACTGGCTAGGGCAGCCTCTAAGTCATCGGTCCTCATCCTACTGGATCTTTCAGCTGCTTTTGACATGGTTAACCATTGCATACTCCTTTCGACCCTCAAGACCTTGGGAATCTCTGATACAGCTTTCCAGTGGTTCCAGTCTTACCTCTCAGGTAGGTCCTTCAGGGTATCGTGGAAAGGTGAAGTCTCGGAATCGCAACATCTCAAGACCGGCGTCCCTCAGGGCTCAGTGCTCGGACCGCTGCTCTTCTCGATCTACATGACATCATTGGGATCCGTCATTCGAAAGCATGGATTTTCCTATCACTGCTATGCGGACGACACGCAGCTTCACCTTGCGTTCCATCCTGATGATGGAATGCAGCGGCAAGAGTGGTCTTCAAGGAACCGAAAAGAGCGCATGTAACACCCCTCTTTGTCAGGTTACATTGGCTCCCTATAGCCGCCCGCATCGAATTCAAAGCTCTGCTCATATCCTACAAGACCACCACAGGTTTAGCACCCGCCTACCTTCACTCACTAATACAGACATATTTACCCTCCAGATCACTGCGCTCTGCTAACGAGCGTAGTCTCATGGTGCCGTCCCAAAAAGGTAAGAAATCACTCTCTCGCACTTTCTCTGAATCGGTCCCACGATGGTGGAACGATCTGCCTCTTACAACACGTTTGGCAGACTCTATGTCCATCTTTAAAAATCGCCTTAAAACTCATCTCTTCCGTCTACACCTGACCCAATAAAAAATAAATTAATTAATAAAAAAAAAACCTTGACTGCACTTAGCTCGTATATTGTGTTTTACCTACTCAAGACTAGTCCGATTTCACTTATGTATGTTTTGTTTCCTCTTGTACTGATTGTTTCTTTTGTGAACCTCAATTTGTAAGTCGCTTTGGATAAAAGCGTCAGCTAAAAGCTAAATGTAAATGTTAACCTCAAAAAGGGACTTTTATTAACATGTTTTAATAGTTTAAAGTGCTATATTGTCTTGGTTGGTGTTGTATATTATGGTACCTTGTAATAAACTGCCAGTACATTTTCTGTTATTTTATATACTTTATTTCTCTAAATATTATTTCTTATACATTATATTATTTAAAAATATTAAAATGTCAATAAAAGTCACTTTGGCTGTTTCTCAATATGCGTTTTTTTTTTTTTTTTTTTTTTGCGTCCTCGTGTTCTCGTGTAACGTCATTATCATATATATCATATATCATATATTACCAAAGTTCAGTTCCAAAACTCAAGACCCCAAGAACGGAGGACGCGTGAAAGTTCCCGGATGTGTTCTTGATATCGATGATGCGTGGATGCAGACTTGAGCACTGAACTCGCTCGAGAAGTCCCAGAAGTCATTGCGACGGGTTAAAGGAGGTAGGAAGCACAGCATTTTATGCAGATTTATTATTAAAGTTCAGAGATATAACTTATTTATCTCAGGAGTTTCCCTAAATCAGACGGTGAAAGTAAACATCCACATGAAAATCTTAATAGAGGCGTAAACACAATAAGGTTGTTTATTTTCTGAAATTTGTATTAAAATCTGTTTTATTTGTATTGTGCAACGTATATTTGTAAGGGTTTTGTGCATGTTATATACAGTGCTTAGCATAATCGTTTCATTTTGAGAATGAATATTTTTCTCCATTTCTCAGTGAATATAGGCAATGTATTTTGGTGCATTTAAACAAAACAGATTTATTAAACAGATATATTTATTAAAATAATATTTTAGTCACCAAACATATTTAGAAAATGAAAGATAATACAATTAAATTCAAGCAAAATATTGCAAAAAAAATTACAACCTACAAAATTTCAACTAAATGTTTCCGTTTTTTTGCTTCTCTTGATTTTTCCTCCTTTTTTAAAATTTGTATTTAATATTTTTCTATAACATATAAATTTGGCTGTACTAGTTTTTGGACCGTTATCGTAAGTTATTTTGTTAGATAAGCTCCAGATTTGGCTTCAGTACTGACTAATCTAATGTATATGCACAAATATAATATTGTATTGCTTCCTATTAAAAATATGAATTTAAAAGATAGATTTGTGAGGGGTGTACGCATATATGCTGAGCACTGTATATATTGAAAAGGGAAAAAACAATAATAATTGTTGTATGAATGCTGTAATGTTTAAATAATTTTCAGTTAAAAATGCGTGAAGGTCACGTGACCATCAGGAAGAACGCAGCATCTCATTTCTCAGAGCAGGCGTTCTGTGTTCTCGCGGTCTCCAGAGTCCGTTCTTCCGAGGTGACCTGGCAAGACCAGTCTTCCCAAGAACACGAGTACGTTCTCTGCATTCTTGGAATTGAGAAACAGCCTTTGTGAAACTGTACAGTCGATCTAAAGTCGACAGAGCAGAGATCAACATCCCATAATGCAATTCACAACCGTAAATAAACAGAAAACACTTGTGAATCACAAAATACAGAAAATTTACAGATATTTTTTACAGTGTATGTATTACAGATAAACATTTACAATTAACCCCGCTACGAAGCATTAATATTCTGAAAAAACAAAGTTATAATTCCCTATTTTTCACCAGCTCTGGATAGCATGGATGAGAAGGGCGTAAAAGTAATTGTGTGCTGTAACAGGATGCTGTTCCTCTTGCTGAAGGGATCTTTGACGCCACCAGCCTCAGACAAACACAAGCAGAGATGTGAACTGAAAGCTCTCGCCCTGCTCTGGCCCGATATAGCACTTACACACTTCCTCCAGAACATCCTGTTTGCTGCTCTCTTGTGTACTCACACACACACATGGCTGAGGACTAGACAGGTAACCGCGGTCCACGGTGGGAAATTAAAAAGCTGTTTTTAGGGTGTTGTGGGTTTGAGGACCACAGCTCTGAAGCTCAATGATGGGGTGCTGCCTGTTCATCCAACAGAAGGTGAGCAAACATGGTATTACTCTAGTAAAATGAACATGGATGGCATTCCTCACATCGCTTGGTCTTGTGAGAGTTTGAATTTGGTAGTGATATCTCTGACTGCAGGTATCTGCACAGATTGTTCTCTTAAACCGGAGAGGAGATTGCTAGGCTGCTTTTTTTTAGGAGAAACATCAGGCAATAGAAGTCTCCATTTGCTCTCCAGTTAATTTAATTGCTGTCTAGGAGAAATTATATGTGACCTTAAAACACAAAAGCAGTCTTATATTGCACAGATATATTTTGGCAATAGCCAAAAATACACTGTATGGGTCAAATTTATAGATTATTTATGCCAAAAATCATTAGAATATTAAGTAAAGCACATGTTCCCTGAGGATAATTAGTAAATAATATCAAAACCTACCGTAAATATATCAAAACTCAATTTTTGATTAGTAATCTGCTTTGTATAGAGCTTAATTTGGACAACTTTAAAGCCTATTTTCTCAGTATTTTCATTTTTTTTTAACCTTCAGATTCCAGATTTTCTAATAGTTGTATCTCAGCCGAACATTGTACAGTCCTAACAAAACTAACATCAATGGAAAGCTTAATTAACCAGATCAAACATAAATCTCAATTCTCAAAAATTGACATTTATGACTGTCACATATATGATATTATATTTATTATGACTTCTTTTCTCAAAGTAGTCGTTGATTGGTCTTCTGATGTAGTATAAGCCTGGGCTTGCTGTGTTTCTCTCTAATTGTTCTTGTGAGAATTAACCAATGAGGGATAAAGGTGGTTTTGGATGGTGGTTTAGTTGGTCTAGTACTGAAAGTAGGTGTGATTTTGTTTGCGTAACTGTACAAGTTCTTACATCTGATGCATTGTAACAGAATTTGCTTGTGAGGCAATATATGATTATGGATTGTTCTTTGATTGTATCTTCAGTATAATTAAGGCATAATGTATGGTGGTTCTCACAGAACTTCAACATGCTTATCAGCAGCTGTTGTATAAAAAGTTGGGACAGTATGGAAAACACAAATAAAAATAGAAAGCAGTGATTTCCAAATTTACTTGGACTTGTATTTCATTGCAGTCAATATGAACACAATATTTAATGTTTTGTCTGGTCAATTTCATTTCATTTGTAAATATACATTCCTTCCTGTCATTCAGACCTGCAACACATTCCAAAAAAGTTGGGACAGGAGCAGTTTAGGGCTGGTAATCAGGTAAATTGGTTAAATAATGATGTGATTTTGATGTCAACAGGTGATTGTAATTATGATTTGGTACAAAAGCAGCATCTAAGAAAGGTCTAGTCCTTTAGGAGCAAAGATGGGCCAAGGATCGCCGGTTGCCAACAAATACGTGAGAACATTATTGAAATGTTTAAAAACAATGTTCCTCAAAGAAAGAGAGGAAGACATTTAGATATTTCACCTTCAACAGTGCATAACATCATTAAAAGATTTAAGGAATTTGGAGGAATTTCAGTGCGTAAAGAACAACAAGCTGAACAACTGTGATCTTCGATCCCTCAGGCGGCACTGCATCAAGAATCCTCATTCATCTATAAGCCATATCACCACATGGGCTCAGGACTACTCTGGCAAACCTTTGTCAAGTACCACAATACGTAGTTACATCCACAAATGCCAGTGAAAACTGTATTGTGCTAAAAGGAAGCCCTATGGTAACAGTGTCCAGAAGCGTCGTCGACTTCTCTGGGCTCGGAGGCATCTGGGATGAACAATCACACAGTGGAAACGTGTACTATTTCAGGTATTTTTTGGGAGAAATGGACACTGTGTGCTCCGGACCAAAGAAGAAAAGGATCATCCAGACTGTTACCAGCAACAAGTCCAAAAGCCAGGCTCTGTCATGGTATGGGGTTGTATCAGTGCCCTTGGCAAAGGTATCTTGCACTTCTGTGATGCACCATTAATGCTGAAAAGTACATTAAAAAACACTGAACACTGAAAAGTACAGCATTAGTTTGAGCTCAATATGCTGCCTTCAAGAAGACGTCTTTTCCAGGGACGTCCATGCATATTTCAACAAGACAATGCCAAACCAGGGCTGCATGGTGGTGCAGTGGGTAGCGCTGTCGCCTCACAGCAAGAAGGTCGCTGGTTCGAGCTTCGGCTGGGTCTGTTGGCATTTCTGTGAGTTTGCATGTTCTCCCCGTGTCCGCGTGGGTTTCCTCCGGGTGCTCTGGTTCTAAAGACATGCGCTATAGGGGAATTGGGTAAGCTAAATTGTCCGTAGTGTATGTGTGTGAATGAGAGTGTATGGGTGTTTCCCAGTGATGGGTTGCAGCTGGAAGGGAATCCGCTGCGTAAAACATATGCTGGATAAGTCGGCGGTTCATTCCACTGTGGCAACCCCGGATTAATAAAGGGACTAAGCCGAAAATAAAATGAATGAATGAATGATGAATGCCAAACCACATTCCGCACACATTACAAAGTCCTGGCTGCGGAGGAAGAGGATACAGGTACTTGACTGGCCTGCCTGCAGTCCTGACCTGTCTCCAATGGAGAATGTGTGGTGTATTTTGAAAGCGCAAAATGCAACAGCAAAAGACCCCGTACTGTTGTTCACCTTAAGACTTGTTTGCAGGAAGAATGGGACAAAATTACACCTGAAACACTTCATCACTTGCTGTCTTCAGTCCCTAAACGTCTTTTAAGTGTTGTGAAAAGTAATGGCAACATTACAAAGTGGTAAATGCTTTACGGTTCCAACTTTTTTTTAAATGTGTTGCAAGAATCAAAATTGGATTACGTGTTTATTTTGGGAAAAAAACTATAAAAATCATGAGAGGCCGTAATCACAGCGCCCGACTTGTGTATGGGCTGATGTTTTACTGAGTTTTTATGATTGTTGCTTTTGTAATTACAAGAGTGACCATTACATTTTCCAAAAAAGTTCAAATGTCATTACTTTGTAATAGTTCACAAAAGGAAGAAAATCATGAATACGGAGCAGCACAAGTATTAAAAACAATAAAATACATATATATATTTTCTGTTAAATTCTCTCTTAAAAACTAGTCATTTTAGAGAATGTACTAATCAATGTGCAGTAGAGCACTGTTCCAGGTTGAGCAGACACTTTAAATAAGTATACTGTCTTCTTCATGCTTTTTATACATAACTATAAGACCTAAATCTAATTTAGTGTCACTGGTGGTGAATTACATGTGCAGCGAGTGTTATTCATGGGTCACGAGTAACACTAGAGCAGCTTCCTGACCTTCACGTGTCCCATTGTTCATATTCATGGATCGGGATGTAGATGTTCACTCCACAAACTGCTGGTTGTCATGGGGAATAAACAGTGATGGAGCAACAATAACAAAGCAGGTCATAGAGGTGAACGTTCAAAAAGCAGAATCAGTTTAGATAAACGTCTACAATGCATTGAATGCATTTAAAGTAAGCAACCGGTCATTTATTTTACAGTAAGTTGCTGGCTTTGATGGAATGTAGTCGATTTGCAGATATGCATGTTTTTGAGCTTAAACTGGTCAATGTTGTAAGGTTTATGTTTGTTTATTTACTCATTTTTGGCTATATAATAACATGGTGAGCATGGTGGCTCAGTAGTCAGCACTTTAGCCTCACAGCAAGAAGTTCACTGGTTCGAGTCCCGACTGTGTCAGTTGGCGTTTCTGTGTGGAGTTTGCATGTTCTCCCTATGTGCGCTGGTTTCTCCCACAGTGCAAACGCATGCACTATAGGTGATTTGAGTGAACTAAATTGGCCGTAGTGTATGAGTGTGTGTGTGAATGAGAATATATGGGTGTTTCCCAGTACTGGGTTGTGGCTGGAAGGACATCCACTGCGTAAAACATGTGCCGGAATAGTTGGCTGTTCATTCCGCTGTGGCGACCCCTGATAAACAAGAAACTAAGCTGAAGGAAAATGAATGAATGAATGAATGAATATCATAACATGGCACAACTGCCAGAATGTTTCTTTCTCATGAATACAAAAGGACAATTCAATCGTTTCTTAAGAAACATTGATACCGCAATACACCTGGTAACCCAAAAATCAGCTGCACGAGAGCAAGTAAAACCGTCTGACGGCATATCACGTGTTAAATGAGCACATCAGTTACGCCCATGTTTGAGAAAGGATCTTAGAAGTATTTATGGTGTACAGAAAGTCAGTCAGTCAGTACTTTAACATGTACTGTAGCTATAGTATATCACAAAATGTCAGAGAACATATGCCAAACATTTGCCTTTGTTGGAATTCGGCATTGATTCAGATTGGACATGAGAATAGATATGGCTAATTTTCATTCTTTTTGGGCAGGTTTTGAGTTACCATTGGGCTGGAAAATTTACTTGGACCTGGCAACCCTACCAGGCTTAAACGTTGTGATTTTTGCTGCAGTTTGAGCTCGCAAGCAATTTTTTTAACATTTGGTGAAATCATATGGAAATCACTCAACACAGGTTTACTGGAAATGCACATTTCAGTCTACATTTTTCTGAATCTCCTAAAACACACTTTAACATGAACTCAGAAATAAAGGTACGAGATCTGTCATCGGGGTGCTACCTTTTCAAAAGTTTTTTTTTAAGGTATTTATAAAAAAAAAAAACCAAAAAAAACCATGCAGGATAACATCAGAGTTTCCCGGTTCGACTTTGACTCAAACACTGACTACTCTCCTCCACAAGGGTGACACACAAAAGGGACAGAAGAAATTGGACTCAGGTTTACAGAAAAATATTTTTTTAGTTTTTTCTTGGTTTTACAGTAAACTACTGGCAGCTGGGTTGCCAGCCACATACTGTGTTTTTACAGTCTATTCCTGTACTTTACATTAACAGTATATTACTGTTAAAATACATTATTACACTGTGTTTTTACAGCTCAAACCTTTAAACCACACAGCAAAATCCTCAGTTTTAAATGAACACTTCCATGTGTCCACACTACCGAGTGTTCAAGAAACAGTGAAACACAGCTGAAGATAATGAGTTCATTAAATGGTAATTGAGGATTGCTGATTAACAAATCCTGTTTACAGAAAGAAATACTGAAGGAAGAAAACAAGAACAGAAAATAGACACAAAAACTACAACTGACATCAGTCAAAGCTTTGTAATGAAATCAACTGAAGTACTACAAATTATTAAATCACTTAAAAATCTGCAGATAGTTCAACCACTCCACAAACAGCTTCACTTATTACTAGCCTGTTTAATTCTGTCTCACATTCACAAAAGATCTTCTTGAGATAAAACTTGACATTTAAAATCACCATCATGGAGAAAAGTGTTTGCTTTAATTGGACTCTTATCCGTGAACCTCTTAATATTAATTTATTTGGACTGCTGTAACATTTAAGAACTTTGTTTGAAAAGTTTATTTATTATAACAACATCTAGTGATGCTGATTTTGTTGTAAGTGAGGGAGAACCTGTCCTGAAATTACGTAATTCACCGATGTTATCCAGTGTTTAATCCAGTGGTCACCAAACTCAGTCCTGGAGGGCCGGTGTCCCTGCAGGGTTTAGCTCCAACTTGCCTCAACACACCTGCCTGGAAGTTTCTAGTATACCTAGTAAGAGCTTGATTAGCGGTTTCAGGTGTGTTTGATTAGGGTTGGAGCTAAAATCTGCAGGACACCGGCCCTCCAGGACCGAGTTTGGTGACCCCTGGTTTAATCCATCATTAAAAGTAACGTAATAACATGCGTAATAATTGCATGTGTCACAGGATTATGAAGGTTTGCATGCAAAAATATTTGTTTTATGATGTAACTCATGCTCACGGAGACATCAATAATCAGCGTATGAACCTCAACAATGGTGACAATGAACAAAACTCTCATACAGGCTACTAAAAGTGACAAAATCAACATACACAACAGCAGAATTAAAAGCAAATAAAGAAAACTATAACATCAATAAGCTATATAGTTTATTCATAGTGCAATGCATGCTGGGATTTTTGCCACACCCAGCATGCATTGCAGCATGAAATATTTTAATTGTTACCATTGTTGAGGTACAAAGTCTGATTCTTGAGGTCTGAGTGTGTGTTTTTGCTCTCTTAACTGGAACATGAACTGGTTGCTTTTTACATTTCTGCTTGTCATTGATAACATAAAGGTATGAAACAGTGGAAAACTGCAAAATATTTCATATAATCAATCACACTACTAGGCTTTAAATAAACCTAGCCCTATCAGAGCAAGACAGAATTACATAGAACAAAGGTGTTTTACAAACTCAGAGTTACAGCAGCCAGAAAAAAACTAAAGCTATAAAGTCAAGGGTGAAGAGGCCAACTAAAGCAGTCCCTGACCTCCATTATGGTGACACCAAACTAAATAAAACACCTAAACCTCTGTTAATTCTCAATAAGAACTGTATGGAAGTCAAAGCGGTCTGTAAGAAGTGAATCAGCTGATGCTGTTTGTGGAGTTTAATGATCCTCTGCTGAGACTGAAGGTGTTTTATTTCGGTTGATGTTATTTAATGCTGTAACTGAAGTCTGTTTGTGTTTATTGTTTCTCTTTCCTTCAGTGATTGTGATTATTAACAGCAGGTGTTCATCAGTGTCTGAACTCACTCATTAGTGTTCATTAACTCTGTCAAGTGAACTGTATTAGTGAACTAGTGTATGGAATAGTGAACAAGGGCATAAAGTGAAGTGAAGTGAAGTGTAGTGTAGTGTGGCCAAGTATGGTGT
>CAIGQV010016850.1:342582-368440 GCA_903798115.1 Danio jaintianensis | reverse complement strand
GCAGTCGCTTTCAGTGAACAAAATGAGTTCACTTGAGTATTGTGTATATCAATGTAGTCCATGTATTTTTACAGCAACATACTGTAAAATACTGCAGCTGCCAGCATTTTACTGTTAATTTACAGAGCAACAGCTAGATGCTGTTAATTTAACAGTAACTTGCTGGCAACCATGCTGCCAGTTACTTACTGTTTTTTAACGGGACAATTTTTAACAGTGTACCGCAGATTCTTTTTTTAATCTGAGATGAATTCTCCATTGTTGTTCTCATTAAAGTCCTGCAAAATGACATTCAAAGCTAAACCCATTTGAATATGCAAAGCACAACAGCGATCTGTTTTTCTGTTCATTGTAGGCCATGGAAATTCAGCTTTATAGTCAGGGAAATTCAGAGAAGTTGATATTTGGTTTAGAGTGGGAACCCTGGATATTAAAGAGCCCCTATTATGGGTTTTTGAAAATGAGCTTCGATGTAGTATGTAGCACAACTCTAAATGAATGAAAACATCCAGCTGAGGTTTAAATCTGCAAGTGCACAGGGTTTAAAACTATTGATTCTTTAGCGAAATAGTTGACTCAGAGTCGAATGAATGAATCGAGTTGGGTTCGGATCTTTTGTTTGAACGCGTCTACGTCGATACGGTACATCACCAAATATGTAGTTCCATATCCGGTAAAATGTGAACGCGCATTTGACTTTAGACACTAGCGGAGCGCTGAGGATCACGGGACTGATCATGACGCGAAGATGACGATCACTGACTGATGGAGATTCGGCTGCAGGGAATAAAGGGTTAAAGTTCATTTTCACAACACCACAGTATAGCCAACCTTGTGCTGTGTTTGTTCCTGTCACTGCCTACACTGCAGCGTGGGATTCGTCGGCCATTTGCTATTAAAGGAAGGAGCAGCAGACACTATTATGTATGGGACTTTGTCAGACTTTGACAGGGACTTTTTCAGTAACTGTTGCAGTTCATATGGACCGGTTTCTTCTTCCTCTGGATCATAACATGTAAGTGTGATTAAAATTGTTGCCTCGTTTTGTGTAGTTTGCAAAATATGTGTTGTTTAATTGTCTGTTATAAATTGTAATCGCCCTGCGTGGCTTTTAATCACTTATCTATTATAGATCAGTGCTTGTACTGTATCTCTCAGGTTAAATCTATTCACTAGAAGTTAAAGCTATTCACATATTGTGTCCAAAACCACGTTGAAAACGCGCCGCGTGCTTCTTCCGTTAAATGCGTTTGTGAACTCGCGATCCTCTGCTGTTTGTCGTTGCTATGGCCACCATCAGCTGTTCCTCACATGTGCGGCGCCGTCAGTTTTCAAAATAGTTGAACTTTAGCCACTGTGTGGATTAATACTGAATGTCTGTCGTTGTTATTACTTTGGGTTAGTGTTAAGAGTAGAGTAATATGCTGGTGTTTAACTGCATTGCTTTATTGCATTCCTGCATTGGGCTCTCACATACTCTCTGGCTGCTACTTCATAGCTGTGGTGGGTATTTCTCTCTCGCGCTGAACCGAGTCGACCAATCACAACAGACTGGGTCATCGGACCAATCAGCGCAGATTAGCTTCGCGCTAAGGAGGTGTTTGGGAACAAATGAATCGCTGAACGAATCATATGGGACTCATTGGGATAATTAGGTAAAAGTAAATGCGTATTATAAGACAATGAAAGTGTTTTTTGACCTTGCATGCACATCAGCCTGTTGTTGGAGACCCCCAAAACCAAAATATGACCATTTATATAGCAAAATAGGGGCTCTTTAAAACTTTTTTAAGATTTCATCATTGTCTTTGTCTGTTCCTGAACACGTTCTGTGACAGCAGGTCATAGTTTAATGTTTGCGCGCTCCTCCCTGACTCATACCTGTGACTCAAGTCATAAAATTAGCTTATTTCTTGCTCAACAATTCATCACCCCTATGATTCATATTCATCACTTTCCATATTTAAAGTTGCTAATGTGAATTATGGGGTCTGACTTATTAAGGCTTGGACCTCCAAAGGAAGCTCAAGTGATAGTTCACCCACAAAAATAAAATGTACTCCTCATGTACTCTCCCTCAAGTGGTTCCAAACCTTCATGAGTTTATTCTTCTGTTGAGCAAAAAAGCAGATATTTTGAAGAAAGCTAAATACATGTAACCATTGACTTCCAAAGCAGGAAAAACAAATACTATGAAGTTAGAGGTATGGCGTCACGATGGCGCAGTGGGTAGCACAATCGCCTCACAGCAAGAAGGTCACTGGTTCGAGTTACAGCTGGGTCAGTTTGCATGTTCTCCCTGTGTTGGCGTGGGTTTCCTCCGGGTGCTCCGGTTTCCCCCACAGTCCAAACACATGCGGTATATGTAAAAAAGCTAAATTGTCCGTAGTGTATGTGTGTGAATGAGAGTGTATGGGTGTTTCCCAGTGATGGGTTGCGGCTGGAAGGGCATCCGCAGCGTAAAACATATGCTGGATAAGTTGGCAGTTCATTCCACTGTGGCGACCCCTGATTAGGGACTAATCCGAAAAGAAATTGAATAAATGAATGAATGAAGTTAGAGGTTTTCAGCTTTATTTAAAATATATTCTTTTGTATTGAACAGAAGAAAGAAAATTAGGAGGAGTTAGCATAAGTAAAAGGTCGGTACATTTTCATTTTCGGGTATATTTTAAGCAATAGTTGGCAGTCTTAAAAGTAGAGGAGTTATTGTTAATTAAACTAAAACATTATTTCAATTGAAAAAGTACAGTTTTCTCATCATTTCATTCATAATAAATGAAAATATGTATTTTATGTCATCCTTTATAGTATGATACAAATTAGTTTGATCACTTGTTCATTCATTCATTTTCCTTTAGCTTAGTCCCTTATTTATCAGGGATCACCACAGCAGGATGAACCGCCAACTATTCCAGCATATGTTTTACGCAGTGGATGCCCTTCCAGCCGCAACCCAGTACTGGGAAACACCCATACACCCGTTTACACACACTTCGGCCAATTTTGTTTATCCAATTCACCTGTAGCGCATGTCTTTGGACTGTTGGGGAAACCGGAGCACCCGGAGGAAACCCACGCAAACACGGGGAGAACATCAAACAGCAAACTTCAGACAGAAATGCCAACTGGTCCAGCCAGGACTCGAACCGGCGACCTTCTTGCTGTGAGGCGACAGTGCTAGCCCCACTTGTTCTTTTATATATTTTAATATGTTCAGCTCAGAATAAGTTTCTGTTCTGTTTTGTTTCAGAACGTCATTTGTTTTAAATGATCATTTAGCCTCTTTAAAGGAACAGTTCCCCCAAAAATGTTGACAACAATGAAGAATGTGTTGAAATCGGTGGCCATTGACTTCCACAGTATTTGTTGTTCCTATGGATGTCAGTGGCTACCAGTTTCCGACATTCTTCTAAATATATTCTTCTGTGTTCAACAACAACAACAAAGAATTCTGTGAATGTTTGGAACCTCTTGAGCGAGAGTAAACAGTGATGTATATTTACAGTTATTTGGTGAACTATCCCTTTAATTAAAGTACACACGCTTGATTAACTTTGACTCTGTTATGAAAAAACTAAAACTGTTTTATTAAAGACTCATTCGGATTGATCTCGCTCAATTTTGCTGATGTCTGTGGTTTCAGTGACCAGAGGAGGCTGGTGCCACCTGCCTGCCTGGCATGTGTTGAGCTGCACAATAGCTTGCCTGACATCAACTCAGCGTGCGGTCACTGGAGCACCGCTGCCGCTATTGTTCATCAGGCAGACACTTGCGGTTCCTCTGCTGTGGGAAACACGATATTGATCACTATCAAGGGCTTTTCTCAAACAGTCAGCAATGACTGGGGTGGGGAGGTTCGCTGAGATTGTTGATATGGATCACCGTCCTTTACTGGCTAACAGTGCTGTGAGAAAAGAGTCTGACTCATACAGTGCTCACAAAAACAAAAGTTAAATACATCATTTTGTCTACCCATTTAGTTTTGTTCACAAAGGCCATTTACTGTGTTTTTACCTCAGTAAATTGGTGTTTAGTTTGAGCAAACTCTGAGTTTTTCGGGCACAAGAAGGTGGGTTGGTTTTAATCAGGTTTCTATAGGGTTAGAGATCTATACAAATCTATCAGCTGTGAGTAAAGTGACATACATATATATCAATATAAATCTGATCCAGTTAAGCCATTTCCAGTCCCCAAGCATCTTTTTTGCTCAAAATTAAAGCCTATTTCTCTAAAAGCATTTTTGAGTCAAAATTATCTTTTGTTGGCTAATTTATTCATTCATTCATTCATTTATTTTATTTTCGGCTTAGTCCCTTTATTAATTTGGGGTCGCCACAGCGGAATGAACCGCCAACTTATCCAGCATATGTTTTACGCAGCGGATGCCCTTCCTGCTGCAACCCAGCACTGGGAAACACCCATACACTCTCATTCACACACATACACTACGGACAATTTAGCTTACCCAATTCCCCTATAGCGCATATCTTTGGACTTGTGGGGGAAATCGGAGCACTCGGAGGAAACCCATGCCAACACGGAGAGAACATGCAAACTCCACACAGAAATGCCAACTGACCCAGCCAAGGCTCGAACCAGCAATCTTCTTGCTGTGAGGCGACAGCGCTACCCACTGCGCCACCGCGCCGCCCGGCTAATTTATTTATATTATATAAATTATATTTATTTATACTTACATTATATTTGAATATTATACATTCAAATTGTTTAGTTTAAATGTTAATAATGGCTTTAAATGTAACATTTAAATTTAAATGAATGAACTACATTATTTAAAACAGTTGATTGATTTTATTCATTCATTCATTTTCCTTCGGCTTAGTCTCCATTTCAGAGGTTGCCAAAGCGGAATGAACTGCCAATTATTCCAGCATATGTTTTACGCAGCAGATGCACCTCTAGCTGCAACCTAGTATTGGGAAACACCCATACACACTCATTCACACACACAGTACAGCCAATTAAGTTTATTCAATTCCCCTATAGCGCATGAGCACCCGGAGGAAACCCACGCCAACACGGGGAGAACATGCAAACTCCACACAGAAATGCCAACTGACCCAGCCGGGACTCAAACCAGCGTCCTTCTTGCTGTGAGGCAACAGTGCTAACCACTAAGCCACCCTGATTGATTTTATTTATTTAATAATATTTATATAATAATAATAATAATAATAATAGTTTATTTCTTCACTGCAAATGTTTAAATTAATATTTTTTTAAGTTATCTATTAGTCTTCAACATAAAAGTGAATTGCACTGAGTTAATAAAGAACGTAACGGTTACTAAAGTAACCCTCGTTCCCCGAGGGGGGGAACGGAAATGCTATGTGGAAACTTCCACTATGGGGATTTCGTCAGAAAGCCAATCACTCTGAAGAGTAATTAAACGGGCCAACGAAATGCCAATGAGTTGGCGGTGTCAGCGTGCACAGCTGGCAGCAATCACAATCAGCTTGTGAATAAGAATGCCCGCTGTGCCACACAACCACACCTTTTCTAGCTGAAGAAGCCGAACTACAGCTGTCAGCTAAGGCGCAATCCCTGTGGTGAAGGAACATAGCATTTCCGTTCCCCCCCTCGGGGAACGAGGGTTACTTTAGTAACCGTTACGTTCCCCAGCGGGAGGGGAACTACAATGCTATGTGGAAACTTCCACTATGGGGAAATCTATGGAAAACGCCACAGTGATTGAACCTTACCACGTCGCTGGTGAGAGGTTTGCCAGGCTCCAGCGTGAGCGCACCATCATCACCAGAGACGCAGCCCACCAACGTGTCCCCTGGCCCTAACTTACCTTACTTACCTGTGAAGCACTTAAGGCTTATTTATATTTTTTGGGGAGTCGTAAAAAATACACCTAGTTAAGATTCTAGGAATTTTAAATTACGACAGTACGTTGGGAAGCGTGCAGTCCCGATAGGGAGGACGCTGCGGAGGCCACCTGCTGCCCAATGGGGAGACCTGGTGGCAGGAAGACATATGGACTAACCCTGAAAGGGGGAGAACACATATGAAGGATGGTTAGCGGGGAGGGAAGACACGGGCCCGCCTGAGAGGGGGGAACTACACCGTGGCTGAGTGAAGCATATGGGATCGCCAGAGGGGATCGCGCATAGCAGGCACCTATACCCAGAACGCGGGCTGACCAAGTGGGCATGCCAACTACGCAATGGGCCAGGCACCTGACTCCTCAGCTGAGTCAGATGCTGGGGGCCTCGGAGGAACTCTGTAGGGTTCGCCAATGGGGAACTCAACTGAACAGAGTGAAAAAAGTGCACGTATCTCTGTGTTAGAGAGAAAGGCGCAGCAAGCGTGTTACAACACCAACCAAGTTTCCTCATTCACCGGAGTTAACTAGCACACGTGAGGAAACCGGTACCACTCGAAGATTATAAAATCTCGCAAATGTATTAGGTGTCGCCCAGCCCGCAGCTCTACAGATGTCTGTTAAAGAGGCGCCGCGTGCTAACGCCCAAGAGGAAGCGACGCTCCTAGTGGAGTGCGCTCTCACCCCCGGGGGACATGGCTCGCCCTGGCACTGATAAGCGAGGGAGATGGCATCCACTATCCAGTGGGCCAACCTCTGTTTGGATACGGCACTTCCCTTCTGCCGACCACCGTAACAGACAAAGAGCTGCTCAGAGGATCTAAAGCTCTGAGTGCGGTCCACATAAAGTCGCAAAGCGCGAACGGGACACAGCAAGGAAAGGGCTGGGTCTGCCTCCTCCGTGGGCAGCGCCTGCAGGCTCACTACCTGGTCTCTAAAGGGAGTGGTAGGAACCTTGGGCACGTAACCAGGCCGGGGTCTCAGGATCACGTGAGAGTAGTCTGGCCCGAATTTCAGGCACGAGTCACTGACCGAAAACGCCTCCAGATCCCCGACCCTCTTGATCGATGCCAACGCAACCAGCAGAGCTGTCTTTAAGGACAGAAATCTCAAGGATACTGAGTCGAGTGGTTCGAACGGATCTCCGCGTAGGCTAGTGAGCACTACAGAGAGATCCCAAGAGGGCATAAGAGGGGGGCGGGAAGGATTTATACGCCTCGCACCTCTGAGGAACTGGATGATGAGGTTATGCCTTCCCACCCTGCCGCCATCCACCGCGTCATGATGAGCGGAAATGGCGGCAACGTAAACCTTCAGTGTGGAGGGTGACAGCCTCCGCTCCAGTCTATCCTGAAGAAAAGAAAGCACAACACTTATCTGGCAAGTCCGGGGGTCTTCTCGGAGAGAAGCACACCACTCAGTGAATAGACTCCACTTCAGGGCGTAGGCATGCCTCGTAGAGGGTGCTCTAGCCTGAGTGATGGTGTTAACCACCGCAGCCGGTAGGTCACCTAAGTCTGCCGCGCTCCGTCTATGGACCACACGTGGAGGTTCCAGAGATCTGGACGCGGGTGCCAAATGGTGCCCTGTCCCTGAGAAAGAAGGTCCTTCCTCAAAGGGATCCGCCAGGGAGTGGCCGTCTCGAGGAGAGAGAGTTCTGAAATCCAGGTCCGGTTGGGCCAGAGGGGCGCAACTAGCAAGACCTGCTCCTCGTCCTCCCTGACCTTGCACAATAATTGTGCGAGTAGGCTCACTGGAGGGAACGCATATTTGCGCATGCTCCGAGGCCAGCTGTGAGCCAGTGCGTCCGTACCGAGGGAGGCCTCGGTTAGGGAATAAAACCACTGGCAATGAGTGCTCTCGGAGGAAGCAAACAGGTCGACCTGGGCTTCTCCGAAGTGCGCCCATATCAGCTGGACAGACTCGGGGTGGAGTCGCCATTCTCCCTGGCGTGGAAGCTGCCGTGAGAGCGCATCGGCTGCACGGTTGAGCTCGCCGGGGATGTGAATGGCACGCAACGATTTCAGTCGCGTATGACTCCAGAGGAGCAGACGGCGAGCGAGCTGAGACATGCGGCGAGAGCGAATACCCCCCATGCGGTTGATATACGCTACCGCCGCCGCGCTGTCCGTCCTGACCAGCACGTGTTTCCCCTCTAGCACCGGTAAAAAACGGGGCAGAGCGAGATACACTGCCAACAGCTCCAGGCAATTGATATGCCAATGCAACCGGGCTCCTTTCCATGGACCCGCAGCTGCATGCCCGCAACACATGGCTCCCCAGCCCGTACTGGAAGCATCTGTCGAAACGACAACATGCCTGGACACTTGTTCTAGAGGCACCCCAGCCTGTAGAAACAGAGGGTCCGTCCAAGGGCTGAAGGTGCGGCGACACAGCGGAGTGATTGTCACCCGGTGCGTGCCCGCTCGCCATGCGCGTCTGGGGACCCGATCGTGAAGCCAATGCTGAAGTGGTCTCATATGGAGCAATCCGAGCGGCGTGACAGCGGCTGCAGATGCCATATGCCCCAGGAGCCTCTGAAAGAATTTCAGTGGGACCACAGTTTTCCTGTCGAACTCTTTCAGACAGGTCAGCATCAGCTCGGCGCGCTCTCGGGAGAGGCGCGCCGTCATGGTGATCGAATCCAGCTCCAACCCGAGAAAAGAGATGCTCTGCACAGGGGCGAGCTTGCTCTTTTCTAGGTTGACCCGAAACCCCAATAGGTCGAGGTGCCGGAGCACCCTGTCCCTGTGCGTAATCAATTGATCCAGCGAGTGAGCTAAAATCAGCCAGTCGTCGAGATAATTGAGCACGCGGATGCCCGCGAGCCGAAGAGGCGCCAGGGCACCCTCCGTGAGTTTGGTGAAAACCCGCGGAGACAGAGAGAGCCCGAAGGGGAGGACTTTGTATTGCCATGCCTGACCTTCGAACGCAAACCGCAGAAACTGCCGGTGGCGTGGAAGAATAGAGACATGAAAATACGCGTCCTTCAGGTCTATTGCTGCAAACCAATCCTGAGGACGGACGCACCGAAGGATGCGCCTCTGCGTGAGCATTCTGAACGGCAGCTTGTGAAGGCAGCGGTTCAAAACGCGCAGATCTAGGATTGGCCGTGACCCACCGCTCTTTTTGGGAACGATGAAGTAGGGGCTGTAAAACCCGCTCCTCATCTCGGCTGGAGGGACCGGCTCGATTGCATCCTTCGCCAGGAGGACAGCAATCTCCTCGCGCAAGACAGGGGCGGACCCGGGGCTGACCCTGATGAAATACACGCCCGTGAACTTGGGAGGCCGTTTGGCGAACTGAATCGCATAGCCGAGTCTGATCGTACGAATGAGCCACCGCGACGGGCTGGGCAGCGCTAACCAGGCTGACAGAGCTCGCGCTAGTGACATCATCGGCACGATCGTTGACATACCAGCGGTGATGGGAGAGCTCACCCCGGGAGCCATAGGGTCCCGAGGAAGAGCAGGAGGCAAGAGATTCACACTCACCTTCGTCCCAGAGTCCGGAAGGGGGGGCTGGAGTGCAAGAGAAGGGAGCCTGTCCTCTAACACACTCAGAGCCCGTGGCGAGATGCACCGATCCTGCGAGCTGGAAGGCATAGCGTCTCAGACTGGCAGTGTTCGGGCTGTCACATCCAGAGAAGGGGGAAAATGCTCTTTTATTGAAAATTTTGCGGCCGCCGGCCGTGAGGCTAGCAGCCTGGTGTTGAAAAACACCGTTTGATGTTGGTTCGCTCGGCCCTCCACCGAGGAAAGAGCAAGTCCCCTCTTCTCCGGAGGGCCCGTCTCAGGGTCGCTTCGCAGTCCGTTTACCGGACTTAACGGCGCCCTGGGGCGGGGGCGCTGAACGCCTGCGAGGTGCTCGACGCTGCCGTTTAGCCGGTGGAGCGGGCAGAGGCAGTGGAGCAGGTCTTGATGCCGCAGGCGGGCGCCCTCGGCGAGGAGCAGCCGAGGTGGATGGTTCGGCGGGAGGAGCGGTTTTACGAGCCCGCCGATAGATGACCTCACCCATCGCACTCGACTGCTCTTTCACCGCTGTGAATTCCTGGGTGAACTCACCAACGGTGTCGCCGAACAGGCCAGCCTGGGATATGGGTGCGTTAAGAAAGCGAACCTTGTCAACGTCACGCATATCTGCCAGGTTTAGCCAGAGGTGGCGCTCCTGGACCACTAGTGTGGCCATCGTCCTTCCCAGGGCACGCGCAGCCGACTTGGTGGTACGCAGAGCATAGTCGGTTGCGGTGCGGTGCGGAGCTCGTGCATCAAGCCTGGGTCGGAACCACCCTCGTGCAGCTGGGCCAACGCCTGCGCTTGGTAGCGCTGATACGTTGCCATAGCATGCAAGGCGGAAGCAGCCTGGCCCGCAGCAGTGTAAGCTCTGCTCCCGAGGGACGCAGATAACTTACATGCTTTGGACGGAAGACGAGGCTGACCACGCCAGGAAGAGGCACCACGCGGGCAAAGATTGACCGCAATGGCGCGCTCCACCTGGGGAATCGCCTCGTACCCCCTGGCTGCTCCACCGTCAAGGGTGGTGAGAGAGGAAGCGCACGCAGATCGGGCAGAGAAAGGTGCCCTCCAAGACTGCGTGAGCTCACTGTGCACTTCCGGGAAGAAGGGGACGGGAGGCTTAGAAGGCTTGGCCCTCCTCTTAGCCTCCACGTAGCACCCATCTAGTCGGTCCGGCCGCGGGGCTGGGGGATAAACCATCTCCAGACCCACCGCCGAAGCAGCCCAGGAAAGCACGGCCAACATATCTGCTTCTAGATCCGGCGCCTCGCTCACTACCCCGGAGGGAGGGAGCGGGTCCGGATCCTCGTCAGAATATGACAGCCCACCCTCCGATGCCGCGATGGACATCTGATCCTCTCGGATGGTCGCCCTCTCACTCGAAGCTTGGATGGAGCGCGCTGAGGAGCGGGTGGTCCGCGAGCGGCGGATTGACTCCCACTGTAACCCTCAGATCTGCCCGAGTGCCAACCGACTTGCGGGGGACAGCAGGGGTGGTTCGCTCTTTTGCAAGAGCGAGCCGCGATCTTAGCTGCGCCACAGACATGCCATCGCAGTGATGGCATGAACTGCCCGCGAGCACTGAATTAACATGCTGGACCCCCAGACATGCAACGCAGTGCTCGTGCCCATCATCCGGGGACAGGAAACCACCGCATCCAGAAACGCACGGTCGGAACGACATCTTTAAAAAGACGCGCTGCTCGACCGTGTTGCTCTTTTAGGGAAATTTGGTCTTTCTTTACTATACAAACCGCTCTTGTAGAACCGGACCAGAGAAACGCCCAGGGACGGGAGAATGAACCCAGCTCGACCGCCGCTGCCTGCGTTGTAGCTCGCTCTGGGACCGGGAGAAACAGCTCGTCTGAAGCCACTCTTTCTCTCTCTCTCTCTCTCTCTCTCGTGGAGATCTTTAAGCAATACTCTCAGTTGCGTGAGGCTTCTGAAAGCGAAAAGGTGTGGTTGTGTGGCACAGCGGGCATTCTTATTCACAAGCTGATTGTGATTGCTGCCAGCTGTGCACGCTGACACCGCCAACTCATTGGCATTTCGTTGGCCCGTTTAATTACTCTTCAGAGTGATTGGCTTTCTGACGAAATCCCCATAGTGGAAGTTTCCACATAGCATTTCCGTTCCCCTCCCGCTGGGGAACAATTTTATCAAGCATTGTGAAACCTGATCTTGATCAGGTTGGATTTGTTTTGTCAACCCAAAACTTACTCTGCAACCCAGAGTTTTCTCAACTTGTTTTGTGCAGGCCTCTCTTTTTTTCTTTACTTAGTAAAGATGTTTTGGTAATCATGTCTCTAGCATTTTTAGCTTGACTCCCAAGGGTGACCTTTTGGTTATACACACACTAAACTTTTACACACTGTCCTGCCTGACACTGTCAGATAGTTTCTTCAGTTCACCACAAATCAAAAGAACACAATGTATGTAGTTCATTCTGCTGAATTGCACCAGATGGCTTTTTTTTTGCTGCAGTTTTGGTTTTTGGAAACTAAAGGTACAGAAAAATATGCTGGCAAAAAACGTGTTTAAATTTGAACCTGCTGTCTGCAGTTTTTGCAGGTAATCAAATGTAATTTTGCTTGGGTTGGATGGAGTTAATTGTTCATATAAATGAAGGCTTTGTCACAGCAGCAACGAACGAAACAAAAGGTGTTTATTGATGGAATTAAGACAAGGGGATGACAAGATTCCTGTGTTATTGCCTCTACTGTTTGGAAGCCAGTGGTAGGTACAAGATGGCACCTGAATCAACAGCTAGCCAGGAGCTGGAGCAACAGTGGACAAAACCAGACCTAGATACTGGCAGGCCAGGGAAGTCAGGACATGAGATAGGACTGGAAAAGTAAAAGACAAGACAGCCAAAATTATACAATGAAACAATAAAACTAACTAATAAATCCTAGTTAGAAAGAAACAGAAAACTGAAATAAAGACTTCTAGAATCTATAAGAGAGAAATTAAACAATCAAAAAGACACCTAATAATTAACTACTGATACAAGACTGGGACTGACAGGGGAAAAAAAGGGAACAAGAACGGTTATGAGGATAAAAGCAAGACAAACATTAGAACACAAAATGTAGTTGCTACAAACAAACAATAAAGAGAACTAGAAAAACAGGCAAGGCAAACCACTAGGTAAGGATAAAAGATAAGCAAAAACAAACTCAGATGGAACGAACCAGCAAAGACACAACACACAGCACAATATATAGTACAAAGCACATGAGAGACAGGTGAAAACAATCAGGATAACAAGGTCTAAATAAGAGGGCAGGGTAACTGAAAGACAAGAGGAGCACATGGCCAACACTAGTTAAGGCAAAGCATGTAAACAAGCACAGGACAGACAGGGAAACAATAAACATTGACAGGACAGACAAGACTGTCAGGTCAGGACCATGACAGGCTTCTTCATTAACGCAGACTACAGAGAAATGCTATTCAATATGGCATTTCCCTTATTAAGCTCACTGGATAAACTTAAATAATTGATGTTTTATTTTTAATGACGACTTCCTCATTCTTGTAAACTCTGACTTACATATAAGTAGTGGTCATTAAGAAGCTTTTTTTAATAGTGGCAAATGTTTAAATGTTTCTGTTGTACAGAGTTTCCCAGTGATAGGTTGCGGCTGGAAGGCCATCCGCTGCGTAAAACATGTGCTGGATAAGTTGGCGGTTCATTCCGCTGTGGCGACCCCAGATTAATAAAGAGACTAAGCCGAAAAGAAAATGAAAGAATGAATGCTGTACAGAGTTTGTGCTTGGTGACACGGTGGCGCAGTGGGTAGTGCTGTCTAATCACAGCAAGAAGGTCACTGGTTCGAGCTGGTTGAGTGGAGTTTGCATGTTCTCCCCGTGTTCGCGTGGGTTTCCTCCGGGTGCTCCGGTTTCCCCCACAGTCCAAACACATGTGCTATAGGTGAATTGAATAAGCTAAATTGGCCGTAGTGTATGTGTGGGTGTGAATGCAAGAGGGTATGGGTGTTTCCCAGCGCTGGGTTGCGGCTGGAAGGGCATCCGCTGCGTAAAACATATGCTGGATAAGTTGGCGGTTCATTCCGCTGTGGTGACCCCTGATTAATAAAGGAAATGAATGAATGAATGAATGAGTTTGTGCTTACACTGGCGGTTTGTGAAACACCACAGAATGTAAAGATCTATCTTAGGAATCTTCAAAATTGTTGGAAGACAGTAGTTACAAGTTTTCAGCTTTTTCAAAGTATCTTATTTTATGTTCAACAGAAGAAATAAAATCGTAAAGTTTTGGAACCACTTGAGTGTGACTAAATAGTGATTCATTTTTCATTTTTGGGAAAACTATCCCTTTAAGAGCTAACAGTATCTCTCATGCTATTTGATATCAAGATTTTTTTGATTTTCATAGGCTCAACTTCCACCACTTTATGCATTGCTTCATCAAAGTTTAAGCAGTTTTTAGTGTTTCATTTTTCCACATTGCATAAGCTGCTCCATTTTTAGCCTTCACTGTCAAATGGGACAAAAAAGGTTGTTGACACACACGGTCCTGCTATTTTAGGACAGGTTGGTCAGGAACACACAGCAGTACTATCCTGCTTCAACGGAAAACTTAAAGTAACCCATTATGTGACGAGGCCTTTAAATCCAATAAACAGTCAGATCTATTATAGAGGACATCCTGCAAAGAGTAGAACTGCAGAGCTGTACATTATTGCAGAGTTAGAGAAAGATGAAACAGAACAGTCTCTTCTGGAAAGCCAATGCTGTGAAATATAGGTAAGAAAAAAAGGGTCATTAAATATCTTTTGTGTCCTGAGAACAGAACCAGGATTTTGTTATTTATGAATAAAATATGCATATTTAAACCAATTAATTGGCGACACGGTGGCTCAGCGGTTAGCACTGTCGCTTCACAGCAAGAAGGTCACTGGTTTGAATCCCGGCTAGGTCAGTTGGCGTTTCTGTGTGGAGTTTGCATGTTCTCCCCGTGTTGGCGTGGGTTTCCACCGGGTGCTCCGGTTTCCCCCACAGTCCAAACACATGCGCTATAGGTGAATTGGGTATACTAAATTGTCCGTAGTGTATGTGTGTGCGCGCATGTGAGAGTGTATGGGTGTTTCCCAGTACTGGGTTGCAGCTGGAGGGGCATTCGCTGTGTAAACCATATGCTGGATAAGTTGGCGGTTCATTCCGATGTGGCGACCCCTGATTAATAAAGGGACTAAGCCGAAAAGAAAATGACTGAATGAATGAAACCAATTAATTTGGTTTGTTCTGCTTCCAAGACATACGTGAGTCTGCCATTTTTCTTGTTGACAGAAATTTAGGAGTCAAAATGATCATTAATCTGGCACAATGACTATCATAACAGACAGACAATTCTGCCTGGTTCTGCCACCAGACATTCAGCAAGGAAAAAGCTAAATGCGTAGATTGAAATATAATATTTTCACTAGTACGCTGTTTACAATTTCCTGCATGTAGAATCTACAGTAACTTACTGGCAGCAGTTTGCCAGTAACTTACTGTAAATATAATACGTACAGCAAAAATACTGTATTTACACTTGCAGCACCATTTATCTTGCTGTACATGCATTTACAGTGTTGTATATCTTTACTGTAAAATATACAATCATTTTCACAATGCAACATTTTAAAATACACTGCAAAACTGTCCTACAGTAAAATACATATTCATATTACAGTTAAATTACAGTTAAATGCTATCAAATTTATAAAAAAAATGGTATACTTTTAATACCATCTCTAGTAGTCTTAATCAAAATGAGTTACCAGAAGACCTGTGTGTTTAAAATCATCTTTGTCTGCTGCTTTCTGACCAAATATGATATCTTTACGGGACATGCTGTGAGGAAATCCACCAAAACAAATATTCATACATAGTTGCCTTTAACTATAACATGCATATTAATAGTCATCCACAACTTTTTATGACTTCCTCCTAATTCACAGGTTTGTTCAATTGTCTGATGTTGTGCATCCCACTGGTTGCTCCATGAATACATTCATTCATTCATTCATTTTCTTTTCGGCCTAGTCTCTTTATTAATCTGGGGTCGCCACAGATGAATGAACCGCCAACTTATTTAGCATATGTTTTACGCAGCGGATGCCCTTCCCATCACTGGGAAACACCCATACACTCTCACATTCACACACATACACTACGGCTAATTTAGCTTACCCAATTCACCTATACCGCATGTCTTTGGACTTGTGGGGGAAACCGGAGCACCCAGAGGAAACCCACGCCAACACGGGGAGAACATGCAAACTCCACACAGAAATGCCAACTGACCCAGCCGAGGCTCGAACCAGCGACCTTCTTGCTGTGAGGTGACAGCGCTACCCACCGCGCTGCCCTCCATGAATGCATATACACTGTAAAAAACAGTAAGTTTTTAAGTTGAATCAAATTACCTTTACAAGTCATTTTAACTTATATCACTTAAACTGACTTAAAAAATCAAGCTGAAAAAAGAATGAACCTGATTAACTTACTAAAATTAAAGTAACTAAAACATATGTACCATTCCAAATAATAAGAACTTTTTTAATTGAAAGATTGAAACTTTTTAAATGTCAGAAGCGCTTATAAAAAATGTTGGGTTCCACAATCGATTTGAGTTGGGATTGAACATAAAATAATTAAGTTGTCCCAAAAAACCTCAAGAATGGTGTTGTTTTCAGCTCATTTTAAATAAGTCGTTTGAACAAACAGCAAACGTCATTTTGTGTGTGTGTGTGTGTGTGCGCGTGTGCGTGTGTGTGCGCGTGTGAGTGTGTGTAGTTAAATGTCTTCAGAAGCAAATTGCACAATATATAAGAATTGGTCAAGCCAGTTTGGCTTGGTGGTTGTTATATTTTAATATATCTGTGCCTTTTTGTTTGTTAATTGTTGAGTCAACAAATTAGGACCAATGCTATTAACCCAATCTCTGGTGGGCTGAAACAAAAGTGTTCAAAGTGTGTGTTCAAAAATGCAACATAAACTACAATGATGCACTGACCTCATCAAATACGTTACATCCGTCACATCCAGTTTTTGATTGCAAAAATTTAACCCTTTACTTTAGTGAATTCTGGTTTAGCATTTAGTGAAAACTTAAACAGTTTAAGTTATTTAAGCACAATACAGTAGGGTTTTGGCAGGTAACAATACTGTATATGTATATTTGTTGTTGATTTAAAGGTGCAGTATGTAAGTTTGACACCCAGTGGTTGAACTAGGTGTTGCACTCCTTGATCAAAACAAACGCAAGCGCAGGTTGCCAGATTGAGGACAGGAGCAAGGGATTTAAACCGTGTTGTATATAAAAGCAACGGCACGCAATAGAAGGAATATTTTCCATATTAAAAGGAGTTTTTGTCCTAACCAACACCTCGAATATATATATTAGAAACGGCTTCTATTTCTCACAGCTGAACAACAGAAAACGGACAATGATCAGCTCAGGTACACCTCATGTGCTTTATTCAGTGTTAAATGCATATAATGTGAGTTTGAATGCCATTTTACATGACATTTATTGCCATACTACTGAAAGCAGCAGCAGATAGTTCACCTCAGATCTGAAAAATAAAGTAAACCGTCTGAAATTGAACTTTAGAACTGTGACTGCAAGCCAACACATATCAGTGATTCAGCATCTACATTCAGCATGTTAAAGAGGTTTAATATGTATTAATTAGATTATAAACCTTACCATTTCGTCAGTGAGTGCATATTCTGTGCTTCTGAATGGCTGTATTTAAATTTCTGTGGTGTTTCGTCTGGTGCAAACAGCCTAATTGCTTATCACTGCGTATCTCGTCACAAAGCGTGTTGTTAGGACACGGGGTTACAATGTAACCTGCTCACCTAATGTTTACGCTCCTAATATTTATATTATTTGCTAATTAATAACCTCATGTGGAACTCTGAATCTTTCTCATTGAATGAATGAATGAATGAAATACGCTGTTTTCCAGCAAGGCAACCCGGGGTGCTGAAATATAATTGGCTAAACTGGCATTGGGCAGGTTAAAAGAACCGAAACAAAGACAGCGTTCCGGCACGGAAAACACATTTTCAAAGCAGAATATCTGACATCAGCATTGTTTTTCAGATAAACAAGTATGTTTACTTGGCATGTTTCTTATCTGCAAACATATTATGGTATTTTTATGCTTTAGAAGAGTCAAAAACTTACATACAGCACCTTAACAATATTTGTGTAAAACAAACAGTCCTACAGAACCATTTTATTGAGTGCAGTGTTGACATTACAGCTCCAACATCATATGAAATGCCCCATGGTTGACAAGATGTTTAAAGTAACACAAATGCAATATCTAATGACCTAGATTGAGAGACCCTGCTGGTGATTTCAAAAGTGACATTTAGGGCACCCTTTGAAGGGCACTCAGCAAAGCCGAACTCTTTGAACAAACCTCTGACACCCTACTGTGCCCTACTTTCTCAAAAACATTCCAATAATCACGTCCCAATCTCTGATTCCCTCAGTTTCTATAGGATTTGGCTCAAATGAGATGCTTTGCTCGTGCACATTTCCTCTGTGATCTATTTTTCTGCACAATGGTCCATCAGCAAAATGTCGCAGGAAATTATGCTCTTCCACCTGTTGCTATTAAAGCCATGTCAACATGGAGAAAACTTGTTTTTTGCTGTTTGCTGATTGTTGGAGGCTTTTGGACATATATTGGATGAATGGTGTAGCTGGAAAGGCTGCATTTATTTGATCAACATCGTTGAGGGCAAAATGATTAGCCCTCCTGTGCAATATTTCTTCATTATTGCAATATATACTTCATTCTTTTTCAAATATTTCTCCAGTGATATTTAAGATTAATATTTATGCTTAATTTGACTTTTCGGTGATCATCTACTCTTCCCTGTTGATGACCCCTGACCTACTTTCTGCGCGATCTGAATTTCACAATCTGAATATCTGGTTTTGAATTTTAGAATATTGAATTTGATGTTCCGAATTTCTTCATCTTAAAAACCTAAAACTGTATTTTTACAAACCCAATATCTGCAGTCTATGAATTCAGAACCGAAAAAATCTGAAGTTTGAAAATACGTCTATAAAAATCGGACTTAAAAAAATTCAGTTGTCTTAAATTTCAAATGTTCAATATTCAAGTTATGAAATTCAAATTCAAGTTTGACATTCAACATTTTTTTAATGGCATATAATATTCAGTTTTATTAACTTACAATTGTTAATAATTCAAATGAACACAATTGAAATTCAGATTGTTTTTGCATATTATTAGCTCCACACCTATTGACTTTCCAGCTGTAATATAATATTGCTATAATATAAGCGTTTTATAAATTCTGTGTTACAGCAGCTGGAGAGTCTAGTTTATGATTTCAAGGGTGAAGAGCCCAATTGATGCGGCGATCACATTAGAGTTTGAGCATGCGAAATTCTGTTGTACAGCGCTGCGAACAGGGTCGGAATTAAACGATTAAAGATTTAAAATTAAAGATTATTAGATATTTTAAAAAGTGAGAGATTGGTCCATATTTTAAATTTCTGTCCAAGAGGTCATGTTTTGGTCTTCGATTGGTCTCACGCAGTCACGTGATGCGATTTCGCAGAAAAACAGTTGAAGTACATAAACACACTTGAAGTACATAAACACGTCATCAGAGAGGAAAAGCCCCGCCTTTTTATTAGCATAATGAGGGAGATACTATACTATACTACTATACTATACCATACTATATACTTATTAGTGAAGCTCCACCCTCTTTTAAAAAGAGGACTGGGAGCACAATCTCATTTGAATTTAAAGCAACAGCAGCACAATTTGGTTCAAAGCCTAAGGGGCAGTTTCAAAGAGTTATAAAGCATTATTTGTGTGGCATTTTGAGCTGAAACTTAGCATACAAACTCTAAGGACATCAGAAATGTATTTTACATCTTTTTTACATCTTGTAAAAAGGGGCATAACAGTTCTAAAAAAGAAAAAAGAAAAGAAAAACAATTCAACTGTACTTCAACTGTACTAAAACAATTGAAGTACATAAACACACTTGAAGTACACAAACACACTTCCTAAAACAGTCTATAGAAACACCTGGATTGACATTCCATCTTTGTACATGTCGTCGGAGAGGAAAAGCCCCGCCTTTTTATTAGCATAATGAGGGAGATACTGTACTATACTACTATACTATATGATGCTATATACTTATTACTATATGTTAGTTATGCATAGGTTTTTTTTAAATAGCTCTTATGTCCAGTGTTGTGTTTAATTTATGTAGCACCGTTGTCCTGCGAGACACAACATTTCTCTCCTCTGTATGTCCACACATGTAGCGGAATGACAATAAAGCTTGACTTGACTTGATAAACAGCCCTGAGTAAGAAGCAGCTGTCCACCATTAGAGTTTTGAATGACACATTTTTTGCTCCACTTTTTTTTTCTTTTTTTTTTCTTGGCAGGCCTACTAAATGTAAAGCCAGGATGTATACAGTGGTTACTATGGACAAAAGTACAATATTATAAAGAAAACCTGGTGAGTAATTTTAAATTGTGTTACAAGACATCGTCACTTAAGACCAAAAGTCTTCCCACACTGGGATACATACAGAGACCCCTGCTTTGTCCTTATTATGTAATTTGCAAAGTAAACGTTCATACGAAGCTGTTTTAGCCATTATATTGACCCATTCCTGGAATTTTGGGAGTTTTCCAGTGTTTTAAGATGACTCTAGCCGTCACTGAAGCTCCACCCTCTTTTAAAAAGAGGACTGGGAGCACAATCTCATTTAAATTTACAGCAACAGCAGCACAATTTGGTTCAAAGCCTAAAAGGGGCAGTTTCAAAGAGTTATAAAGCATTATTTGTGTGGCGTTTTGAGCTGAAACTTAGCATACAAACTCTGGGGACATCCGAAAATTATTTTACATCTTGTAAAAAGGGCCTTAATAGATCTAAAGACTAGTTCTTTGAAAAGAGTGAGCTTTAGATATTTCAGTCTCTCACACTGAAACACGAAGAGAGGGTGGGACATAGTGCAGCCCCTCCCCTTTTCCCCCTCCCCTCCTCCCCTTTTAAAAAAACAGCCAATAGCATTCTGTTTTATCACCGCTCTGCCAGTGAGAGTGTTGAGCTCAGGAGCATCAAATAAGGGTGCACTCACACTATGCTATCCAAACCGTGCCCAGACGCGTTTCTCGGTTCGTTTGACAAGTGTGAGCAGGGCTTGACATTAACACCCGCCAACCTGCCAAATGCGGGTAGATTTCAGCTGTGGCGGGTAAGACAGCTGCTCCCACTAGCCACTTTGGCTGGTTGAAAATAATTTTTTAATTGTAGTTTTCTTAAAAGCAGGGTTCGACAATAAAGATGGCCCAATATGCGTGCAAATGCAATCTTGGAATCGAGAAGCAGCACGAAAAAAAAGCAGATGAATACCAAATGAGAGGATGATCATTCGCGCGCGACTGTTTCCTTGCGAGAAGCAACCGTGCCTGGAAACGCAACTGGTATGATCGGTTTTCTTTAAAATAGACTGGACAAAAAGTGGTGATCGTGCACCCAAAGTCCTGCTGCTCTCAAGAGCTCCAGATGTTTTTTTTAAATGTCTTTCGGTAAGCAGCAGCAGCAGCGGTTGTTGCTTTCACCTTTAACCATTCTTTGAACAGATTATTACTGGGCCTAACGTTAACCGTGTGCACGTGATCATTCTTTCATTATCCCACGCCTGCTGTTTTTCACCTGCTTTCTTTTGCATACAGTTATTTCTGTTAATATGGTTTAATTATCATTTCTTACAATAACATTGCTTTAATAGGAGATTAACTCTCCATTTATGTGTAGTTAACTGGTGATCTGAGATCTTTAGCCAGGACAGATTACTGTGCATAGTTTTAGATAAATGACAATAATTCTTTTTTTAAATGTCAATTGTTTCTTTTGTTTTTTTGAGAAAGGTTTTGTTGACTAAAAAGTACATGTATACAGCTATATTTTGTTTGATTTGACACATTATTTAAAATTTGTGGCTAAAAATAGTTATTTATTTATTTTTGGTGTGGTCAGAGATAAATTTGGTAAGTCCTTAATTTCGAGCCCTGACAAGTCATGTGAAATAAAAACTAATTGTAGTGAAACACTATGAAAGCACAACCCATTTGCTCATGCACATAGAGTAAGCTCATACACACACACACAAAAAAGTGAAATGAACGAGTAGGCATGTGGAAAACAAAATCTTAATCAAGTAATTTTAGCATGTCAAAGTCTAATTTATGCATAAAAAATTTATTTTCCCAACAACAAAATTGTGGTTAGTGAAAATGGCGAGTGGCTAGTAATGTTGGACAACTACTAGCCACAGTGGCTGGTGATCAAAAAAGTTAATGTCAAGCCCTGAGTGTGAGTGCTCTGAATCGGGCTCAGGCACGGTTCAGTTGGCCGGCCCTGGCCTTTGATGGATGAGTTGTGCCAGAGCGCGGTTCGGTTGGGCTTTGGTGCGGTACGCTTGTAGTGTGAGTGCAAAGCGTGCCTGAGCCCGAAACTGAAGACGCAACGTCACTTTTAAGGGACTGTTTCATATGGATTTAATAATCATTCTTACTTTTCAATGAACGCAAACTGTCATAGTTTATCAAAGACGCAAACCCCTTGCTGCACGTCAGCTACACCTTCAGCAAACCTCCTAATACCTGCAGCACGAGGACTTGTGGATCTGTTCAGCAAAATATTTGACTGCATGTCACTGCAACCCAAACCACTAAAACGATATAACTAAAGCAATCGCCACTGTACGGAGCGAGAGCGCTTCTCTACTGTTAAACTGAACAGTCGCATCATCGATGACGTAAGTGTGCTCAGGTTCGGAAGGCAAAGATGCAGTGTGAGTGCAGGCCGAGGGGGAGAGGGGAGGGGGGACAACCGCGCTTCGGCACGGTTCAAGGCAACTGTACCTAGTGAGAGTACACCCTAAAAATCAAATGAGAAGTGTCTTGAAGGGGGCGGGGCATGTCAAATACTAAAGAGCATTTGATTGGTTATGATTCCATAAGAAACTGTAGTATGAGGTGACGAGAATAAAACTGTTTATCCATTTAGGCGGAAGTGACAAGCTGCAAGCTTTACATGTTTCAAGAGTTCACACTTAGCTGATGATTGATAATAAAGCTTGTTTGGCATGCTGTCCCGGGAGAGAGCCCTGAGCTTATGAGATTCTCGAGCCCGATTGGATAATCAATCGTGAGCTGATGTGTGAACAGCTGAGAACAATCATAAGCACGTGATCACGTGATCCTCTCGAAATTAGTTTATAAAGTAACTTCACTTATATCAGTTTTATATCTCCTAAATATGAATTTTGTCACTGTTTTGGAGCACACTAGCTTATAGATATCTTAAAAATTAGCATACTGATACTAACATCTAAAAAACTTTATTTTAATTTCATAGGACCTTTAAAAGGTCTTTCATGCCAGAGGGATTAAGCAATGACAGCTTTCTGCTTGATTCTGTCTTTAGTCACATGAAAACATCAGAGATTGTGAAGTGTTTGATGTTTTATGAACGTTATATTACATCATGTGCCTTTTCATGGATGACCTACTTCTGTGGTGCATGGTGTAATCATTTAACAAAACTAAAAGGAAATAAACTTTGTAACTTCTAATCCACGTTGTTTTGACTGTCATGCGTGGCTAGACATGGCATCAGCATTTTCACAGAATCAGGTTTTTTAAACAAAGTCATTTAACAAGCCGTGTCATTTAAACGACTCCTTAGCTGCTTTGTACAATCCTCATGCTGTATTTATTCAAAGATGACAACAAAATCTACTAGTGGAATGATTTTTATCATGTCTAAATATAATGTTTATTACATTTTACACACTGTAAAAAAATCCAGCCTACAAATTGTTAACTCAGTTTAAAATTGTAAGTTAGGTGGACATATTTTTGAGCTTTTTGAGTTGCATTAACTCATAAAAACGATGTAACTGTTTAGAACTGTTTGTTCAATGAAAGTAAAAAATTCAGCTGAGTAGACTTTGAATTTTGATTTCTTCATTTGAGCACCACTGTAAAAAATAAAAAGTTGAGTTAACTTAAAATTTTAAAGCAACCGGCTGCAAAGAAATTGTGAGTTTATTAAGCTTCAGTGGTTGAAGTTGTGCCAAATTATTCAGTAAAGTATATTTCACATAAACAAGCCTTTTCAGTCAACTTAAAAAAATAATTTGGCACAACTTCAACCACTGAAGCTTAATAAACTCACAATTTCTTTGCAGCCGGTTGCTTTAAAATTTTAAGTTAACTCAACTTTTTATTTTTTACAGTGATATACATTTTACATATTTTAGGCATTTTCTGAAGTTTCACCCCTTAAAAAAGGTTAACTTCTCACTAGAAATGATATCAACTGTAAACACTT
The DNA here is from genome assembly GCA_903798115.1 of Danio jaintianensis. Lineage (NCBI taxonomy): Eukaryota > Metazoa > Chordata > Actinopteri > Cypriniformes > Danionidae > Danio > Danio jaintianensis. The sequence goes on along the minus strand of CAIGQV010016850.1, from coordinate 344,620 downwards.
GTCAAAAATGTACATTCAGGGCTGGGAAGTTTACTTTTAGAATGTATTTCACTATAGATTACAAAATACATGCTTTAAAAAGCAATTAGTCATTGTCAGGTGTTTGTTCCGTTTTCGTCATGTGCTCCTTTGTTCTGTTTCCCGCTGTTTCCAATTGATTGTTTTCACCTGTGTTCCCCTCCTGTGTCCCATTAGCGTGTGTGTATATCTACCCTTTAGTCTGTCTCCGTCTTTGTCGAGTATTGTATTGCCACCACGTATTGTCCATGTTCCTGTGTCTCCAGTTTCCAGTGAGTGTTGTGAATAAATCTTCGTATTTGATAAATTCCGTGTTTCGTGCCTTTGTGAGCAAACAAACCGTGACAGAATACTCGACCAAAAAACAAAAAGTGCGGCGTGTATTCCCCCGTTTTATTTTTATAGTCTTTTTGCCCCAGTGTTTTCTTTTCCTCTCCCCCGTGTTCCCATGGACCCCATCTACAGCCCCGAATTCCTTCTCCTCCTGCTGGAGCAGGGGGAAAGCAGCCTCGAGGACCATACGAGCTTGTTCTTATTAATAGCAAATTCCACCAGCTATCTGGACAACGTGCTCTGCAAGCGGGGTTAAGGCTGGTGTTGTAAAACCCGCAGTTTTTACAAAAAAACGGTTTTTCGGACGGTTGTCCGAAGATGGTCCTCGGGGCAATTTTGCCGCCTATGTGGAGTGGACACTGGCGAGGAATGGATCGACATTCACCGTCTGTGTAGAGGAAGAGCTCGCCAGTGCCACTCCCGACCCAGTGACCAGCCCAACACCACCGATCTGCAGGGAACGTTTGCCAGAGCCCACCGCAGACGGAGAGCCACCCGCGGTGCGCGAGCCATCGCCAACAAGAGCGACAGAGCCAAATACCACCGTGGAGGAGGAGCTCAAGGATCCGTCTGACCAGGTGCGAGAGCCGGCAACATCACCCAAGGTGGGAGTCCTGGTGGAGATAGAGGGACCGAGCGAGGGTCCCATCCACCCTCCCACTGCTAACGGTGAGCGACCGCTGGACACTGGGAAGTTACTCATCGACTTCTGGAGCGAAGTCAAGCCCCTTCCGCTGTTCCCAGACAGCAAAGACTCATCTCCAAGTCAACTGTTTCCACACAGTCTTTTAGTTCCCGATGCCCCAAGCTCCAGAGTCATGAGTGACTTCCCACCCATCCCACCCTCTTCACCTCTGCTCATACCTATGACTGCAGCCAGTCAGCCAGCTCCAGCGCTGCTGCAGTCAGCCAACCCCCCAGCTCGCCCTCAAGCTCCAGAGGTGGAGCTCGCTCGGAGGTGCTGCCTGCCAGCATCGCCCTCTGGAGGGTGTCACCCAGCGTCAGCTCCTCCAGCCTCCGAGCTACAGACTCCACCTCGGCCCTTCGACCCTTGTGCTCCGCCTTGGCTCCCTCCTCCCTCGTCTCCGCCGTGGACCGTCAGTCCACCAGCTCCACCAGGCTCCCTCGTCCCTCCAGCTCCGCCTTGGTCAGTCGTCGCCCTTCCTACGCCTCTGGACTCCACTCCTCTGGCTGCGCCTCGTCGCTCCGTCCTGCCAGCTGCGTTGAGCTCCTCCTTCCCTCCAGCTACGCCTTGGTCCTCTGTCGCTCTGGCTCCGCCGCGGGCTTCCGGACCCCCGCCGTCGCCTCGCTTGGGTGAGCCGTCTGCTCCACCCCGGCCCTCCGGGACCTCGGCGTCACCTTCACCCTACGGCTCTCCGTCTCCTCCTTGGGCTCCACCACCATCAGCGGCATCCCTCGGTCGGCCCCCTGGAGTCGGCGGCCACTCCTCCTCCATGGCTCCTCCCTTCCTCGACTCCGCCCTGGGCCGTCCTTCTGGCTGTGTCCTGGGTCTTCCTGCTCCAGCTCCCTTCCTGGTTCCTCCCTCCTAAGACTCCTCCCTGGCCCCCTCCCATCCTCCCTTCCTCGACTCCGCCCTGGGCCGTCCTTCTGACTGTGTCCTGGGTCTTCCTGCTCCAGCTCCCTTCCTGGTTCCTCCCTCCTAAGACTCCTCCCTGGCCCCCTCCCC
>CAIGQV010016850.1:310295-325127 GCA_903798115.1 Danio jaintianensis | reverse complement strand
TTATTACTGCAGTCTACTGAGTAAGGATGAAGTTTTAAACATTTATCCTGGCTCACTGCAGCCTACCAAGTGAGGATCAGGATTTAAACAGTTGAACACATAAATGACACAACCCAGTACTGGGAAAATCACAATAAATAAAAATAATAAAAATAGCAATAATATTTGTTATTATTATTAATATAAGCCTAATCAATATAATGAGCATTTTAATTCAGTTCAAATAATTCATCTTTGCCGGTAGTTAGTATTGTTGTGTTTTCTAAATAGACATATTTGTTTCCATGTTCTTCTTTTAACGCCTTTAATGAATTGTTTTCATTACTGCTGACAAATCTGATTGGCTTTGTCTCTGATTGTGTAAAATCCTGAATTCCAAGTCATCGTATTCATGATCCCTAGTTGGCTTGATCAAAGTACGCTAAACTCAACTAATGTTTGATTTATGACTTCCAATATTTCGTTCTCAGGGCAGCAGAAGTCAGATGTCGTTCAGGTTCGTGCAGGGCTCAGTGTGCTGAAATGTACAGCAGATGTCTGTGGTGTTTGGCTTCTTCTCTTGTGGGTTCTCCATCTGTAGGCCAGCTCTGGCTTTACTGCATCGTTTCTTTAAAGACGGCTTTTATTTTTGATGTGTTTATTCCTTCAGTTGTTCAGTGCAGCTGATTCAGATCTTTATCTTGTTAGCAAGGAGCACCATAAACTGAGCTGCGTGTGTCATATAAGAGACAGATATACACACAATTGCAGTGGTTCCTCATGATTGGCGAATCAAACTAAATTTGAGTCTTTGGTCTGAGTCATTTTTAAATGCTGAATCAGTTTGCGTGACTCATTCACTCACTGAACCACACGTTAACACTGTTGACTCTAAAGCGGTGAACTTTTCCTCTGTTGTGTGAACAGCAGCTGCATTTATGATGCAAAATACTGTCAAATAATCTTATAATTTAATGTAAGTTTTCTGTGTTTGAATATATTTTAAAATGTAATTTAATTTTAATATGCAAAGCTGAATTTTTTAACATTGTTATTTCAAGTTCGCATGATGATTCTTCAGAAATCCCTCCGTTTGCGCAGTCTGTCTTTGGATATTGTAAAATATACCCAGCTAACAAATAATATACTCAGAAGAACTTAAACTTACATTCTGCACTGTAAAAAATGTTAAGCCAGTAGAAAAAAAAAAAAACATAATCCTTATTTCCTTTCGTTTTTTTCTTGTTCATTCAACTTTTAAAAACATCATCTGCACTGACCTAAAATTATTTGTCAGTAATACAAAAAATGTTTAGTTGGGTTAACAAACGATTATTAGTGTTCTGGAGAGGTGAACTACTCTGTAACACAAATCTTTAAGTTGTGCCAACTGAACATTTTTTGTCTGCAGAACTGGAATGCCTGAAGTTGAACGAACAAAAAAAAACTCTTTTGGAAATTGGTACTGTACTAAGAAATAATCAATTATTAGAACAAATAAATTCAATTGAAAAAAACTAAAACAGAGAGACAAATGTTAACAAAACATTTATTAGACACAGAATTAGAAACAGGACAGGAGGCAAAACAACAACGGTAAACAAGACATGGCAGGACAAACAAGAAAAAACTTTGTAATGCTTCACAGGGAAAAACAAGACTCAGCAAAGTATGTGTGAATGAGGTGTCTTTATAGTCCTAATAATCAGTCCACCATGAGCTTCCAGCTGTGTGTGTGTAATTAGGAGGAACCAGGAACTGGTGTGTGTGAGGTGCATGATGGGAGTTGTAGTTCATTAAAGTGGCCTGTGTGTAGTTCTCAAGCAATCTGCACAAGCTAGATCGCTGGTGATTGTGACAGTATGGATCTAAACAGTTTGCCTGTTTGTTCTAATTATCACTTTTGGTACACTATCCCTTTAGTTATTTTTACAGGAAACCTCTAAAACAGGAGCAACAATAATGATAGTAACTCCTACCAGCACTAAAAAAATAAATCCTGCAATACTTTACTAAAGTACAAAAACTACATACAGTAGTTAAAACATTCTTGGAAAAAAGTCATAGCACTTGTGGTAGTTGTCACTAAACTCCTCCACCTTAAAGCTCTGCCCAGGCTGGTTGATTGGCACTCCTCATTTGCATTGACTCATTTGTCTTTCGGATGAGACGTTAAACCAAGGTCCAGACTCTCTGTGGTCGTTAAAAATCCCAGGATTTTTTCAGGACTTTTCGAAAAAGAGTAGGGGTTTAACCCCGGCATCCTATAGCCAAATTTGCCCATTGTCCTCTGTCCATCATGGCCTCACAACCATCCCCATATCATAATTGGCTTCATCACTCTGTCTCCTCTCCACCAATCAGCTGGTGTGTGGTGTGCCGTCTGGCGCAATATGGCCAGGTGGAAGCTGCGCACTGGTGGTGGATGTGGAGATTCCCCCCAAAAATGTGTAAAGCGCTTTGAGTGTCCAGAATTATTAAGGGATTATGTAAGGAATTATTATTATTATTATTATATTCAATCTATCATTTTGATTTATTATTTAATTTTGTTAGGAAAAAACCTCCATATATACACAGTTAAAAAAATCTGTTAAATTTACTGAAAAATACCGGCAGCTGTGGTTGCCAGAATATTTCTGTTAAAAATACATTCCACAGTGTGTATTTTTCATCAAACACATTTAACCCCCTTAATCCCAGAGCAAAATCCTCACTAGTGTCCTCACTACAGAGGGTTGAACACAAGGCAGTGATGAAGTTAATGAGATAATTGTCTAATTAAAGGAAGATTGATAATGATTGATGAACAACTGTTAACAAGCAGAATCACTGAAGGAAAGAAAAACAAAACCAAATAACACAAATTACAACCAAAACCAAAGATGAAATCAACTGAAAATAAAACTCTAAATAAAAATAATAATTAATAAAAATAAAAATAATTACACAATAAAAATGTTATTTCTCAAGATCTCAGCAGAGGACCATTAAACAACTCCACAAACATCAGGAGCTTCACTTATTACTGACCTTTGACTTTATTTCTGTCACGTGAACAAAAGCTCTTAATGAAATTGTTGTTGTTCATTTGAAATCACCATGATGGAGGTCAGCGTCTGCTTTAATTGGGCTCTTTAACTTCTTATTTTAACACTAGTTTTTATTTTGGATATTATAATTAATTGTGTTGATCACACTATTTGTATAGCATGAAGAGCCATAAGAAAACATAAGAATAAATCTGATGAAATTGATGAATATGATGTCAGAACCACCTTCACCTGCTTGTGTACTGGTTGAATATCTTGTTAGTTATGTGTGAGAAATTAATAATATACATAAATGAAACAACTGTTTAACAGGCCTAAATACACCATTCACAATGAAAATGTTTCCACTATGGCAGAATTTAAAAACACACAGACATCAACAATTAGTCTTTGAATCTCAACATTGGTGACAATCAAAAAATAAAAATCTAATAAAAATAAACCCAGAACAATACAAAACCATCTACTTAAAAATCCCCCCATGTTCATGTGCAGCTTAATGTTCTTACAAAAATGTTGTAAGAACTTTAAGCTGCATAATTTATTCATGCTGCAATGCATGCTGGAAGTTTTGTATTATGCTGGCACCCAGCGTGCATGAATTTTGCAGCTTTTTTATTTTAGCAACCATGGTTGAGGTTCATTTCCTAATTCTTTATGTCTGTGTGTCTTACATAGTAAACGTGTTGCTGAAGCTCTCAAGATTATGTGCATGAAACATGATATTAAAAATAATGATTAATTAGGATTTTTTATTAATTCCTTCATAAATGTTTATTGATTTTCTGTGGGAAGCTGTAGTGTTGTCCCAAACAGAGTCACATGAAATTCATTTGTTCAATAAAATTCAATAAACCTCTGTTAATTATCAAATATTCTTTGCAGATATAACAGAAATGAAGTCAGACTGTAATCAGTGAAGCTGGTAATGATGTTTGTGGAGTTGTTTAATCCTCTATTTTAATTCAGTTGGTTTGGTGTGAGGCTGTTGCTGTGTAGTTTTATTTTTTGTTCTTTCCTTCAGTGATTGTGCTTGTTAACTGCAGGTGTTCATCAGTGTCTGAATTCACTCATTTGTGGTCATTCACTCTGTCTAGTGGACTAAACTAGGGAATGAGGGTGTATGGTGAGATTTCAGACACTCTGATTACTTTCCCGTAAACAAAGGTTAGATCTGTTACAGTTATTTTCCGTATTTTGTACAGAAATGAACTGTTAATCATTTAACAGGTTTTCTCTGTAGATTGTACAGACTTTTATTGTTAAAATGCAAAATTACAACATTACAAATTAACAGTGAACATGCGCTAAGCGTTTCTGTTTGTAGAGCGAACTAAGTAAAGCTGCGGTCACACTGCACTTTTCTCCGCATAGACTTCCATTCATATGCACGCGATGGTTGATAACCTGAAGATAGACTGATGGTGGTGCCCAAGAGTTGGAAGAACGCCCGCCAGTCCCTGGAGATAAACTGTGGTCCTCGATCGGACACGATGTCTTCGGGAAGTCCGAAATTGCGGAAGACATGATTAAATAGAGCTTCAGCTGTTTCGAGAGCCGTGGGAAGTCCTTTCAGAGGGATTAATTTACAAGCTTTAGAAAAGCGGTCGACGGCAACTAGTATAGTCGTGTAACCCTGCGATGAAGGTCCGTTGCAAAGTCTACCCCGATATGGATCCAGGGTCGGTGGGGAATGGGCAGCGGTTGTAACTTCCCTTCAGGCAGACGATGAGGAGTAGTGACGATGGCACAGACCGAGCACCCTGGAACGTACTGGGCGACGTCTCTTGCCATGTTAGGCCACCAGTACTTCTGTTGGAGGAGTGAGAGGGTTCGCCTGCTGCCAGGGTGTCCTAAGCCTAAGGAAGTGTGGGTGCTGTCCAGGAGTTGAAGACGGTATCTGGTGGGTACATAGGTCAGGCCCAGAGGAAGTTCAGGGAGTGCTGGTTCTTGTAAGGTGGCGGAATAAATATTCTCGTCCACTTGCCATAGTATGGGTGCCAAGAAGACTGATGAGGGTAGGACTGGTTCTGGAAGGTGATCATAGGGATCTGGAGAGTACATACGGGAAAGGGCGTCGGCTTTAAGGTTTTTGTGGCCGGGTCGGAAAGTGATTTGGAAATTGAAGCGGGCAAAGAATAGTGACCATCGGGCTTGGCGTGCATTAAGGCGTTTTGCACTGCGGAGATATTGAAGGTTCTTATGGTCGGTGACCACGGTGAAGGGGAACTGAGCTCCCTCGACGCCAGTGACGCCACTCTTCGAGGGCGAGTTTGATGGCAAGTAGCTCACGATCTCTGATCCCGTAATTTTGTTCAGCCGGGGATAGTTTCCGGGAGTAGTACACACACGGATGAAGAGCTCGGGGTTCACCAGGCCATTGGGACAAGACGGCACCGACTCTGGTATCGGCAGCATCAACCTCAACGTTGAAGGCCTGTGTGGGATCTGGATGCCTAAGGATAGGTGCTGTGGTGAACTTGCGTTTGAGTAAGTCGAAGGCTTGACGGGCATCGGTATTCCAGGATAGGACTCGCCGTCCGCCTTTCAGGAGGGAGGTTAGAGGGGCAGAGAGGAGACTGTAATTACGTATGAAACGTCGATAGAAGTTGGCGAATCCAAGGAATCTTTGCAGCTTCTTCACAGTCTTGGGTTCTTCCCACTTGGACACAGCGTTAACCTTACAGGTCTCCATGCTGACCCCCTCGGCAGTGATTACGTATCCGAGGAAGGATATAGAAGTTTTATGGAACTCACATTTTTCGGCTTTCAAGAAGAGTTGGTATTTACAGAGATGTTGATGGACTTGCTAGACCATAGGGCATCACTTGATATTCATAATGGCCTGTGGGGGTGATGAAGGCAGTTTTCCATTCGTCTCCCTCTCGGATACGTATCAGGTTGTAAGCGCTTCGGAGGTCTAATTTGCTAAATATCTTCGCCTCCCGGAGTTCTACGAGGGCGGCTAGAACGAGTGGTAGTGGGTAGGCAAACTTGACGGACCAGGTCCATCGTTGAGGACCAGATAATCAATGCAAGGCTGTAGACTTCCATCCTTCTTCCCGACAAAGAAGAAGCTGGAAGCAGCCGGTGATGTGGAAGGTCTGATGAACCCCTGATGGAGAGCTTCCTTGATGTAATTCTCCATTGTGATGTGTTCAGGACGAGAGAGAGTAGATTCTTCCATGGGGCAGCTTAGCATCTGGCAGCAGGTCGATACTACAATCCCTGGACCGATGTGGGGGTAACTGGGTGGCCCGTTCCTTGCTAGAAGACGTCTAGGAAGGGAGTGTAGATGGCGGGGATATTGACAGATGTGGGTCTGACAGCGCTTTCTATGGTGGTGGTGTGAACGTCAAGGGAATTCAGGTTTGGATCATGACCAGCAGGGGGAGTGAGATGACCGTGGTGTTTGCACACAGTGCTCCATTCCAAGATCTCTCCAGTGTTCCAATCAATCTTGGTTTGGTGCTGTGCAAGCCAGGGTCTGCCAAGAATGACGTCCACATTCCCACGGGGTAAGACCAATAGAATTAATTTTTCATGGTGATTCAGCGGCGAGAGAATGGTGACTTCCTGGGTCCTCCGGGATATTTTGCAATCGCCTAATGGTGAGTTTTGGATGGTGGTGATTTTGTAGAGGGTTTCGCTATTCACGGAGGGGATATTATGTTTGGTAAGGAAATGAGATGAGATGAAGTTTCCAGCCGCTCCAGAGTCCACCAGTACATGTATGGGGTAAGCGTTAGAATCAATAATTAGTTGTGCCTTCAGGTGAGGAATGTGAGAAACAATAGGGATTAGAGTGACTTTACTCACCATTAGGCGAGGTGGACGAACTGGACAGGCAGAGATGAGGTGAGATGCTTCCCCACAATACAAACAGAGTTTGTTTCTGATTCAGAAACGTTCAGAAGTTTCGAGACGATAGGAATCAGTAATCATGGGTTCGACCTCCTCCGGTGGTGGTGAAGGAGTGTTGGGTATGGGAACATGATCAGAACGTGGTGGTATGGTACAGGCTGAGAGGTGTTGTGAAATACTGATGGCTTTCTTGATAAAGGTTTCTAGGTTGGCGTTGTCCTCATAGATGACCATGTGTTTACGAGTGCTAGGTTTTTAACCTCTACTTGGTTCCAGCCGCTACTGGCGGCGAATGCTCGGAATTGTAGCGTGTAGTCATGGATGGAGGCGTTACCTTGGCGGAGAGTGAGTAGTTCATCGTGCACGGACAAAGGGGTAAGTGAGACTGCAAACACCTCTTTGAAGTGGTCAATGAAAGTTTGATAGGTGGCCACCACCGGGCTGCGGGCATTCCAGAGAGCATCTGCCCATTGGAGGGCTCGTCCTGTAAGAAGGGAAATCATGAAAGCAACTTTTGAGAGTTCGTTGGGAAATTGGTGATTGTTAGCCTCAATATAGAGCGAGCATTGCAGCAGAAAACCATTACAGGTACACGGCTCGCCGGAGTAGCTCATCGGTCAAGCGAGGGGCATGCTCGTATGGAAAGAGGGGTTAGTGCCGGCGTTCGGTGGGGTGGCTGGTAGGGTTTGCCGGAGAGAGTTTCCCATGCTGGCAAATGGGTCCGGAGCGACTCCGGTCAGAGCAGCGTTAGTCTCCATTCGCCGTAGTAATTTGCTGGGCTGGAATCCTGTCATGGTCACACAAGGAAGACAAGGAAGTGTAAACTTCAAGAGTGATAATTCAAGTGATATGCACAATAGTAGTTAGGTGAAGTAGGCGAATGGTGTTGAAGAAGGTGAGCGATCTCACACACACACAGTTCAGCAGCACAGTTCAAAGGCTATTGCCAACATAAGAACAGTCGCTTCCCTTGAATCGGTGCATTGGCATTCACAGGAGGAGCACATCCATGGAAGAGCGTGGAAGAAGACAGAAGAGAAGACGAGGGGGACCATGCATCTTTGATTCCAGCCGCTGACTGAGTGAGTGAGGTGAGTATTTATGGTGTGTGGTGATTGCAGGTGCGGGTGATTAGTAATCAGGTGAGGGTTCATGGGTGTGGTGCGTGGTGGATGGTGAGTGAGAGCGGTGATTGGGACTAGGAGAAGGAGCATGACAGTCTGAGATTAACTCAACTTAAAGTAAGAAGTTGGCAGAAGCTCTTTTGGGTGAACTTGCAAAGTTTTGCTCACAAAACTAATCTTTTTAGCTTAATGAACACAATTTTGATTTAGGTTAAGTAAACGTGTTAAATGTAGTTGTACAGACATTTTTAATGTTTTTTTCCAATCCAACAAAAAAAAAGAAGTCATTTTAACTTTTTTCAAGTTGGATTTTTTACAGGGTGGGATGTTATAAAGAAAAAAGTTATTAGTGTCATTTTAAAAGGCTCCCATTTTACCCCTTTTGCAAGATGTAAGATCAATCTTTGGTGTCTCCTGAATGTGTCTGTTTCAGCTCAAAATACCCATCAGATCATTTATTACATCATTTTGGAGTCAGAGGAAAGTGTAGCTGTTTTTGTAGCCTGTGTCTTTAAATGCAAAATAGCTGGTTCCACATGCTTCCCCTGTGTCACCTCAGATAAGTTTATTCAAGCATTGATGCAATGATGAGTCACACACTGTAATAAAGTTCGTTGAAGTTGGGGGAAGAAGACAGGGTCGGCGATTCAGGTAAACAAATATTTTATTTTTAAATTTTTTAAACACCACACGTGTAGCTGTGTGTGTGTGTGTGCTCTCTCTTCTCCCGACTGCTCCTTCTCCTCTCCTTAAGAAGGGTGTCTCTCCGGCCCAATTACTAGAAAAACAGGTGTTATTCGTTATCTCTGATTGATCCGCTGACTAGCCGCCGGGCTCCGAGCATGCTCTCCCCCCTCATTGGGTGTTCGATCATGCTCACCTCTCCACACACACAAATGCCATTAGAAAGTTCACAATACACACACACACTTGCATTTAACTTTGTTTTTGCTTGTCTACTTGCGACAAATGTGACAGGATACAAGTTAGTATACAGTGCTATATACACTGCTATGAGGACATGTTAATATGCGCCTGTCAATCAATTTGGTGGGTGGTGAACAAGAGACTTGTTGTGCTTATATCTGTCCAATATGACAGTGGACACACTATACCTACACACAGTTCTGTTCAAACAGCTTCCAAAAGTTGATTTTCCATCATAGGTGAAAAAATCATAAATTGATTTTATCGATTAACTCAAGTGTGTAGTTTACATCGATTTGTTTGAAGGAATCAACACTGGATCTGTTCGGCGAAATATTTGACTGCGTGTCACTGCAACCCAAACGACTAAACCAATATAACTAAAGCAATGTCCACTGTGCTGAGCGAGAGCACTTCTCTTCCTGTTAAACTGAACAGGGGCGACGCGGTGGCGCAGTGGGTAGCACGTTCGCCTCACAGCAAGAAGGTTGCTGGTTCGAGCCTCGGCTGGGTCAGTTGGCATTTCTGTGTGGAGTTTGCATGTTCTCCCCGTGTTCGCGTGGGTTTCCTCCGGGTGCTCCGGTTTCCCCCACAAGTCCAAAGACATGCGGTATAGGTGAATTGGGTAAGCTAAAAATTGTCCGTAGTGTATGTGTGTGAATGAGTGTGTGTGAATGTTTCCCAGTGATGGGTTGCAGCTGGAAGGGCATCCGCTGCGTAAAACATATGCTGGATAAGTTGGCGGTTCATCCCGCTGTGGCGACCCCAGATTAATAAAGGGACTAAGCCGAAAAGAAAATGAATGAAAGAATAAACTGAACAGTCGCATCATCGATGACGTAAGCGTGCTAAGGTTTGGTAGGCAAACAGCAGTATGAGAGCAGGCCGAGGGGGAGAGGGGCGGGGGGACAATCGCATTTCGGCACGGTTCAAGGCAACTGTACCTAGTGTGAGTACACCCTAAATGTCATTCATGGAATGTTAAACTGTGTGAAAATAAAAACTTAGAATTGTGAGCTATAAACTCAGAATTGCTTGATATAAACTTAGAATTGTGAGATATGTAGTGCGCTATATAAAATGAGAAAAAAAGTTAGAATTGTGAGTTGAGAGATTGTTTATTTTTTTCTTAGTTCAGGTGCTTTGATTTCTTGCAGTTTTTTTTCATGAGGCAATTGGACTAAATAAGATTACAAGTGGCTTATGTGTTTATCATTCAAAATTCTGAGATATAAACGTGCAGTTCTGACTAGAAAAGTGAAATTGTGAGAAAGTTAGAGTTGTGTTATAAAAAGGTGTTTACCTTTTTGTTTTTTATTGAACTTCCATACAGTGACACATGGACTGATATATTAGGGGAGAGCGGGGACGCAAGTAAAATTTTTCATTCATTCATTCATTCATTTTCTTTTCGGCTTAGTCCCTTTATTAATCTGGGGTCGCCACAGCGGAATGAACCGCCAACTTATCCAGCATATGTTTTACGCAGCGGATGCCCTTCCAGCTGCAACCCATCACTGCGAAACACCCATACACTCCCATTCACACACATACACTACGGACAATTTAGCTTACCCAATTCACCTATAGCGCATGTGTGTGAATCCACTGTGCCACGCCCACAATGTTTCATAAAAAACTCATTTTAAAAGATAATGTTTTTAGCAGAAATATATTTTTGCTGTGGTTACTAACTCACAACAGTACTTTATCAATATCAGCAGTTATTTTGTATCAGTGTGAAACAACTCCATTGTTACTTTTTTACGTTTAACACAACAATATTTGCTAGATTTACTGGCTTAAATATATCTTGTTTATTTTAAATATATCTGACTATGGCCTTGTTAATGTTAACTGCAAACATATTTTGTTCTTTATTCATTCATTCATTTTCTTTTCGGCTTAGTCCCTTTATTAATCTGGGGTCGCCACAGTGGAATGAACCACCAACTTATCCAGCATATGTTTTACACAGCATATGCCTTTCCAGCCACAACCCAACACTGGGAAACATCCATACACACTCTTTCACTACGGCCAATTTAGTTTATTCAATTCACCTATAGCGCATGTGTTTGGACTGTGGGGGAAACCGGAGCACCTGGAGAAAACCCACGTCAACACGGGGAGAATATACAAACTCCACACAGAATACCAACTGACTCAGCTGGGGTTTGAACCAGCGACCTTCTTGCTGTGAGGCGATCGTGCTACCCATTGCGCCACCGTGATGCCCATTTTGTCCTTTATTTTTGCAAAAAATATTAAATGGCATTTTCATTTTAATTTCAGTTCCATCAAATGTTTCAAAAGCAATCCAACAATGCAAAATATGAACATTTTCTACAATTTATTAATATTTTTTTTATATTATTGCCAATTTGCATTAATTTTTTAAAACATGAATCCAAAAACTGAAAACTCTAATGTGGAAGCAAAAATAATGTATGTCTATTAGCAGTGGGACATAAATAACAGTGTTACTGTCATCCCCACATGCAGGAACTCTTTAACCATTTAATCCTGATTTACTTTTAAACTGAGATTTCAAACTTCAGGATGTGTTATTGCACTAAATAACCTATTGATTGATCATTAGTGTGACACATGAAAAGAGAAACACAATTTGTAATAAGGGAAAAAGAACCGCTACAATAATTTACTTTTTGCACTTAAAAACAGAAATTTGGAGGTAACCGCGGGACACGCTCCCGAAATCAGCTGATATTTGGCAGCTCCATCAAGGATTGCATGCTGAATGTGCTGTTATAGCCTGGAAAGCAAATGTTGTCAGGGCTTTGAGAAAATCACTTTGTTACTTTCATCTCATGTTACTTTCATCCCCGATCTCCCCTACTAATGTAATGCAAACAAAATCAAATTCTGCTGAGTTGGCAATTAGATAATTAATAATAATTTATGCTTGCAGCAGTGACAGTTTGATCTATTCATACATCATCAAACAATAGTCCTCATATACTCTTCCATAATTTAGAATTATTGTGTTCACATTAGAAACAAACTGTACTGGAGTTTACATGAACCATACCCCAGACCACCCTTTGAAGGCAAACCTGTTTATGGTTTGTGGGCAAGCACTAGAGTTCAGAAAACAGCAAACACATTATCCAAACAAACCAAACTGGCATGTTTATTATCTTTTAAGTTTTACTGCACTTTTTTGTATTTAAAAAAAAATTACAGAACATATATCTGTCTTTTTGTCTATGATACACCGGGTAAAAAATAAGTATTGAACGTGTCACCATTTTTCTCGTGCTGTTGACTTGAAATTTTCACCAAATGTCAGTAACAACCAATGCAATTCATACAAAGAAAACCAAACTAATTAGCTTAGAAAGTTCTGTGTAATAAAATGAAACAGCACTGGAAAATAGTATTGAACACATGAAGAAAGGGAGGTGTAGAAAGGCAGTGAAAGCCCAGACAGAAGCTGAAATCTCTCAGTAGTTAGTCAGCACCTGCCCCTCGTCAGTGTAAATGAATATTATATTAAATGAAGATTATCTGCTTCAGCAAAACCTACATTACCTGATGAAATCTCAACTGATTTTAGAAAAGAAAATAAAGCTGCTATAATGGCCCAGCCAATCCCCTGATCTGAATCCAGTAGAAAATAAGATTAAAGATCAGAGTTGATAGACAAGACCCACAGAATGGTCAAGGTTTTTAGACTGTTGAAGTCCACTCCACTTTTTATACAAGAGGCTTTCAATTCAATTCATATTTATTTCTCTGGCGCTTTTACAATGTAGATTGTGTCAAAGCAGCTTAACATAGAAGTTCTAGTAAACTGAAACTGTGTCAGTCCAGTTTTCAGAGTTGAAGTTCAGTTTAGTTCAGTTCAGTGTGGTTTCATTTTCACTGCTGAAAGTCCAAACACTGAAGAGCAAATCCATCGATGCGCAGCTCCACAAGTCCCAAAACCAAGCAAGATAGTGGCGAGGAACAAAACTTCACCAATTGACGAAAGTGAAGGGGAAAAAAAACCTAGAGAGAAACCAGGCTCAGTTGGGCACGACCATTTCTGGTCACAGGTGTGTAGGGCTTCTTTAAGGGGATAGCTCACACAAACATGAACATTTCTTGTTAATTTACTCATCCAAGATGTAGGTAAATTTTTCTTCAGTAGAACATTAAAGAAGATTTTGAGCTGAACCCGTGGTCTTTGGTAATTCTTTTAATGGCAGTGAATGGTTATAGATTTTTTAGATTAACAGTAAACACACGCAAACAAGTCCAAATCAATAATGACACATTGAGGTCTTGTGATGCAAAACTATTAGCTTTAATCCACAGTCGGGTCAAACAGTTCTCTGCGAATGTAGTCGGTTCTGACGCTTTAATGACGAAAGCGCAAGGGCATGCAGTTGGACGGGAGGTCAGGCGATGCAGTTTGCTGATAGATATTGGTGACTGCATGCATTCGTAAAGGACCACGATCAGACTACATTCGCACATGCGCGGACAACTGTATTGTTCTACTGAAGAAACATCTTGGATGACCTGTGGGTGAGTGAATTAAAAGGACATTTCCATTTTTGTGTAAACTATCCCTTTAAGCTGTCATTATCAAAAAAACTATTTTATACAAACTTAAATACATTAAATACAATCATCTACTTTCTCCTTGTGTCACCCCATTGTTATTACACATACCTAATTAAAAAATATATATTTGTATGTTTGGATTGTTTGGGTTTTTACCAAAATCTGGGTCAATTTCACGTCAACAGCTCCGTTAGAAATATATTTACCAGGAAAAATCATGATGTGTTCAATAGTTATTTTTACCCGCTCTATGTGTGAAAGGAGTTTTTCAATCCTGTGTTTTGGCATAGCCAGGGAACTGAATGCAGAGGTCCACCCTGATCAGTGACTGACTTATACTTTCCCACAGAACGACTCCCTCTCAGTAGAACACATCAAAAGACATGTATTACAACCACTCCTCATGCTTTCATCTTAATTGCAGTAGCTGTAGTTTAAACCTCTCTTCTGAACACATCTGCCGCTTCCCTTTGATTGCTTCTTACAGCTGCGTGGACGCTGACCTGATTCTGAAACCCCCCTGTATGATGGGCTTGTCTGACCTTCTGTATACCCATGAGAACTGCTTTTACTTTTAATGTTTGTTCTTCAAGTCATCTAGTGAGCTGACTAACTAGAAAGCATTCTGCGGTGTCATATGTAAGCACCTTTAAAGCCCAAAAAGAAGGCGAAGGTTTGCTGTTTTTAAAGAATAATTTCACAGACACTAAAGTACAAGAACTAGCTTACACTTTTAAACAGCTGAACGGCTATTTTAAAAAATATCCACACAAATATCTTTAAAGTTGACAGAAGCACTAATGTTGAGAGCTATTATGACCTCTGAGGTATACAGTATAGTCAATATTGAAGTTTTTTCAAAATTGTCTAAACCCTTGTGTATTGTTCAAATTTGCTACCCTTTTGTTATGTTGGTGGCTGTTTTTGCCCTATTGACTCCCATTAAACCAAACATTTTTTGATTGCAAAGCACCAAATAATCATGCATTCTTTATTGTTCCCTGTTCGGAAGAGGTAACATTTGTACATTTTGCTGTTGATCGTCAGTTGGCAGCATTAGTTGGCACCCTTAAAAAAAATTCTTGTAGTTCTGTGGAGTAAAACAGCAGATTATAGTGTGCATGCATAAATATGTTTACTATGTGCTGAGAGCTGAGCTGCTTATTTTGATTTTCTCAGACATATCAAGGCGCAAAGGTCTCTCACTCTCTCACACAGTGTTGTGCGAGTTACTGAAAAATATTAACTAGTTACAGTTACTAGTGTCAGGTGTCTGTTCTGTGTCTTCATCATGTGCTCCTTTGTTCTGT
>CAIGQV010016850.1:229841-310285 GCA_903798115.1 Danio jaintianensis | reverse complement strand
GATAACTCCCGTGTTTCGTGCCTTTGTGTGCAGAGCGCACCGTGACAACTAGTTACTTCATTCAAAAAGTAACTCAATTACTTTATCGATTACTTGCACCAAAAAGTAATGCATTAATGTTAAAAGTAATTTTTGAGTTACTTTTCCAAAGAATATTTTTAATGCTCCTATTAATGCCACTATAATAATGTCACTATAGTGCTGCATGGAGAATACACTTTTGATCAACTTCACAGTTTTAATTCATTTGCATTCTCACAACTAAAACACAAGACAGACTTAAACAAAAAGTAATTTTAAACACTAATTTATTTAAGTCAGACCAGCAGCACAAAAATAAAAAATATTCCAAGGTGATAAACCAGCTGAATAATATATTCAGAAACAAAAAAGCAAAAACTAAAGTTGCTTCAGCAACATAAAAATTGTTGTATTTAACCCTTAAACATGTTTTGTCACAGCTTGATTAAGAAAACTAGCAACAATATACAACAAACACAAAACCTTTATGAAATGAAATGAATCTGAATTATCATTCGGAATCAATTTGGTGAAACAAAAAAAAACTGCTATTATAGACAAGCATAATTTTTATGCATTTTAAACAAAACAAAAACACAGCAGCTGCTCAAAAATGAAATCTATGAGCAATTTTCAAACTAACCACAAAATAAACATGGTATGTCAACAACTTATGGAAAGTAAGTTGTGTATATTCAAAGAGCAAAATCTGCTGTTAAAATAGAAAAAAATATGCTATAAAAATATGTAAAACAATTAATCACAGCATTTTTTCTGAGCAATACAACACTAAAAATTTAAATAACGTGTTCTGAAATATAACAGAAATGTGTCACTAACGTGACATGTGAAACTAATCAATTTTGTTATACAGATAACAAATGTGTGCTTATTTATTTGAAACAACAAACATATTAGTATTAGTAATAGTGAATAATAATAGTAACGTTAATAGTCTCTCGGTCTCTCTCGCGCGCATTCGGTCTCTCTCGCGAGCACACTTGGCCTCTCTTGCCCGCACACTTGGTGTACCTCGCGCGCATTCGGTCTCTGCTTTTGCTTGACTTTTGTCCAGTCTGGCGTTACATACACGACACGTCTTCTTTACGGTGGTTGCTTGGCATCCACCAATCCCACAATGCATCGCCGCTGTAAACAGGAAGATGTGGGCTAGACTGCAGCCAAAATTTATTAATTTACCAAGTAACGGACAAACGCATCATATTGTAACGATAACGGAGTTACTATATTTAAAAAGTAATGCGTTACAGTATTAGTTACTGTCAAAAGTAATGAGGTTACCGTTACTAGTAACGCGTTATTGCCCGACGCTGCTCACACACTATACTCCATATAAATGCCAGAAACTAAGGGGTTTTTTTTTGCACTCCAACTGATGATCAATAGCAAAAAAAAAGACAAATTGTACTTGTTACCAACAGGAAAAACTACCAACAATTAAGAATTAAGAATGCATAATAATATGGTGTCATTCTAATGGAAGTCAATCAGGCAAAAGCAGCACCAACATAACGAAAGGCTAGTAAATTTGCCCAGAGTGTATTGTTGAGTTTTTGAAAATTTTCAAAGCATTTTCCCAAAATATGTGCCAAAATAAGATTTGTCACCAAAATCATTCCTTTTGCTGAAACACAGAGAAAGTTGTGGACAAATTAACTCAAAATCAGCCCTGGAGAGGATGAAAACATCCCCAACAGCAGACAAGGGTTAAGACAGGAATGGGTTTTGTTCAATAGTTTAAAGATAACTTTGATGAAAGATTTTTTATCTAATTCAAATGTTGATGATATATGGGATATATGTAAAATGACTTTTTTTTTATTATTCTTAAGGAAGTTACCAGTATTTTTTTATTTTCATCAATTATGTATTGTTCAGTTCAGGGCTGCATGATATAGGAAAAAAACATTGCAATAATTTGTTTTTTGCAATATATATTCAATTATTGAATTATATTTAGAATTTATCATTTTAGATTGACTGGGAGGTTTTTGTAAGAGAGTGCATCTGAATATAATAAATAAATCACATTGTGGTTTTGTGGGAGTCATAACTTTCAGGTAAATAATAAAGCACGGTGGCGCAGTGGGTAGCGCTGTCGCCTCACAGCAAGAAGGTCGCTGGTTTGAGCCTTGGCTGAGGCAGTTGGCATTTCTGTGTGGAGTTTGCATGTTCTCCCTGTGTTGGCGTGGGTGTGCTCCGGTTTCCCCCACAGTTCAAACACATGCGCTTTAGGTGAATTGGGTAAGCTAAATTATCCGTAGTGAATGAGAGTGTGTTCTGACTGTGGCCCCTGGTCATCCATAATCCAGACTTAACATTGTAGATCCTGCGATGTGACTATTGCAGATGTGCGATATCAATGCTAAAACGATCTTTTGTAAAGCTCTAATTTGTTGCTTGTTTATGTGTGGGCTAAAAATGTGTAGTTGACTTCTTACTTGTTAGTCTCATGTCAAATATTAGTTTAAAAAAACACTGCATACAATCATTTTACAATCATATTAATAATAATAAAAAAATAATGGCCAAACTTACTCTGCAGAGCTGCAGTCTAGGCGCTGAAGGCTGGAGAACGCTGGGCGTCCATCGTAGAGAAGCTGCATTTAAAAGCTGAATTTGTTTATTTTCCATATTTGACCCAAATTTAGATTGAAACAGCCCAGCATTTTTTAAAGTGTAATCTTTTTCATAATTAGTGTGACTGTAAAGTAATAAAGTGATACCTCAGTGTGATTTTTAGATTCATGTTCTTTGGGAATTAATTCTTGGTTATTGGTTCAATCACAAAGATATGGGATCTCAATGGGCATCCATGTTCGATGGTTAAAAACCAACCAAAATATGGGGAAATTTGAATATATTTGTTAAATTTATTTAATATTTGGGGCGGCGCGGTGGGGCAGTGGGTAGCGCTGTCGCGTCACAGCAAGAAGGTCGCTGGTTCGAGCCTCGACTGGGTCAGTTGGCATTTCTGTGTGGAGTTTGCATGTTCTCCCCGTGTTGGCGTGGGTTTTCTCCGGGTGAAAAGAAAATGAATGAATGAGTATTCAATATTTTGATTGAGGCTACACGGTGGCTCAGTGGATAGCACTGTCGCCTCACAGCAAGAAGGTCGCTGGTTCGAGTCCCGGCTGGGTCAGTTGGCATTTCTGTGTGAAGTTTGCATGTTCTCCTCGTGTTGGCATGGTTTTCCTCCGGGTGCTCCGGTTTCCCCCACAAGTCCAAAGACATGTGGTATAGGTGAATTGGAAGAACTAAATTGGCCGTAGTGTATAAGTGTGTGTGTGTGTGTGTGTGTGTGTGTGTGTGTGTGTGTGTGTGTGTGTGTGTGAGAGTAAGTGTGTATGGGTGTTTCCCAGTACTGGGTTGCATCTGGTGTGTAAAACATATGCTGTATAAGTTAGCGGCTCATTCCACTGTGGAGACCTCCAATGAATAAAGGGACTAAGCTGAAGTAAAATGAATGAATAAATGAATATTTTTATTGACATCTAGTCATTTTTAGATATGGTTAATAGATTTTTTTTTTTTTTTAATTTGGAACATAAAGGAGGACCACCAAGTTTGACATGCTAATACTAATTATTGTCAAATATTAACCAGATTTTTGATAACATTTGAATTCAGACCAGTGTTTAATGGAACGTCAACATGTGAAAATCAAGTTTTCATAGTTAAATTTGTTTGGTTTGTTTTCCTTTTGCTTCCACAGAAAGTGTTTGTTTTGACCCTGACATGTTTTCAACCCAGAGACATCTTTAACTGGCTAAAACTTGCAGACACCTTTTAATCACAGCCTAGAGATATTATTTGCCTGAGCATCACATTAATGTATAGGGAGACAGTCAGCCAGACAGGCCAAAGCCACGTGTCACATGAGTCAGTATCTGCAGGTGTGGGATGAGGCCTGAGGTGTTCATCTGCTTTATTTGTGATCTTCAGGAACCCAGCACCAAGCGGGTGAAGCCTCTGTCTCGGGTGACGTCACTGGCGAGTCTCATTCCTCCAGTTAAAGCTGCTCCACTGAAGCGCATCGGGCAGACATTGCAGGTACAGGCCTGACTCAATGACCTGCTCAGTTTACTTCTGCTCACTCTTACTAAAGTTTCTCCTCTGATGCTGTAATGCTCTTGTGCTTTTATTGCAATTTTATTATTTTATTGTGCACATTGAGTTCTGTGCTCAAGTGTTCCCTTACAGAAAAACCACATGAGCCTCAGATGTGCAGTCACATTATAATCACTCGTAATCACTTGCTTTTGAAATCTCAAGTGCTTTCGAAACTTTTTCATGTGAAAGAAATGCTTCAAGGCAGTCGTTTCTCCTAATTGATCTCCTAAATGATCCTAATGCATCATTTTTAATGTCAAATTCTTATGAAAAATCGATAAATACTAGTGCTGGCCAACAATTAATTGCAATTAATCTAATATAAAAATTTGTATTGAAATAATACATATGTGTATGTGATATGTCTCCATTTGAAATGACTGAAACTTGTGTGCGCAAAAGTAGAAATAATATTCTACAGTCTATGTAGATCAATGGAACGTCCCCTGAAGCAGTTGGTGTGTTACTATGGTTACAGCCTACCACAGTTTATTCTGTCCCATCGTGGTTTTTATTTGTTTGGTTTCTATATATACATAATATACATGTAAATGTTTTTGTTTTGTATATCTTAGTTGTTTGTGCGTGCGTGTGTGTGTGTGTGTGTGTGTGTGTGTGTGCGCGTGCGTGCGTGTGTGTGCGTGTGCGTGTGCGTGTGTGTGTGTGCGTGTGTGTTTATATATACATAATTATACACAGAACACAGACATAATATGTAAATACAAACTTTTTACAATCTATTTAATTGTGAATTTTAATAAGTTGAATCATTCATTCAAACAACAAATAGCTTGTCGCACAGATAGAGAGACAGGTAGACAGACAGACAAAAAGTAAGATGATATGATAAAACACATAGAATTTCATACAGTGTGCACAGGACAATGATGTAAATTGGTCACATGTCTCAGTATTGAGTTGTATTCACTCTTAGTTCTCTTTTTCTTCAGCGGTCCATCAGCTTCCGCAGTGACTGCAGACCAGAGATTATGGCACCGCGGCCGTGGAGCAGGCAGGTTGTGCCGACCATCACCAAACGCCGCGACAGCAAGCTGTGGAGCGAGACATTCGATGTAGGCCTGGGACATATGCTATCCTCCAAAGAAATCAAGAGACAAGAGGTGAATTCATACAGTCAAAACTGACACTCAGTGCTGCATATTGACCAATACCTGCAAAATATAATGAAATTGACACAGTTTGGGTGATCACGATGGTCTTCTATTATTAGTGATGAGAGATGTTCAAATGTTCAAGCTTCAAATAGTTGTATTCATGCTGTTGTAGACATTACTATCCATCAAGCAGGTAACTTTATTATTGTTAACATAGTGGATACATTGAAAAATACATTGGCATTGTCTGTATTAAAGAGAAAATTGTATGAAGTGAATAAAATAGCCTTGCGGGAGTTTCACAACTGTTAACTTTTAATAACATAAAGCAATATTTCTACGAAGGTTCAAAAATGTTTCTAAACTTTAAACAAATCTTTGCCTCATTTGCTTTGTTTTAGTACATACACAATTACTTAAAGTAGTATATAACACATTGCTAATGCAGGGTGGTTTTTAATCATATTTTAAGGGGGGGGCAAACCTCAGATACCCCCTGGAATACATGAAAAAATAGTATAGTAATGCATAGTTTTATTGGTTTTATTGATAACAATAGTTGCTAATTCAAACGCATCATTTATATTAGCCTGCTTAATCACAGTTTTTGCATTTTACTCTTTAGACCTCCCTAGCACACACAAAGTCATGGTTTCATATGATATCATGCTGGTTAAATTAGGCTTTACTTTGTGTGAAACATTATTGAAATTCTGTTGTTTTCAAAGTAGTTATACTACTGGTCACGGTTGTGAATGTTAGGAAATGTACAGGCAGGAAGTATGTAAACTGGTTTGGTCATGTGATATTGATGCATTTAATTAAAGCAGTTTATTTTGCCATTGTTCTTGCCCAAAGCCAACACAGGCCCGTAGCCAGGGGGGGTTCGGGTGGTTCGGAAGACCCACCCCTCACTGAAAAACGTCCAGAATTTGTCCCATACATGAGCTTATTTGTCCTATTTTGACTGCTATGCCATCATAAATAGTGAAAATAACCCATCGAAAAAGGTTTTAAGACCAAGTGGAATCCTCTGTTGGCTGTCGCTTTGGTGTGACTTCAGCTAATCAGTTTTGGCCAATGCTAACAAATATTTTTCATTAGTCCAACATCCAGCTGTGCAAGAAAACATACAATCTGATGTAAGTGAAGTCATCTTTCGACGCTGTATTGTTTTTGAACAGAGAAAACATTTTACAAGTAACTTTTATTCTAAATCTTGGACCTTATTCTTGAAACAAAAAATGACCAATAAAAAGGTGTAAAGCATCAAAAGCGAACCATATTATAATGGATTTGAATACTATTTTGGCCATTGTTGTTATCCATTTTCAAATGTACTTTTTTTTTACAGGAGAGGGTAGAAAATTGTGAAGCTCTACATTATTATTATTATTATTATTATTATTATTATGTTTTTTTTTTTTTTTTATTGAAATGGCCAAATTCTGACTGAGGAAAATTGAATTTGCTGGCCAGTTTGTTATTTGCCTAATAAATGACAATAGACTACAGTTATTAATTTAAAACTTTAACAGATTCCTATTTTTTTGTAATGATATATGCTGTAATAAATTTGTATTTTAAAAAGAAGTATTTTTTTCACATTTCTTTATTATAAATCTTTAGGAAATATTTTTGGTACATCAAGAAATGTGGTTATGACGACCACCGGAGAAGCTAATTCAGCTAAAAATAGTGCTTAAAATGTCACTAAAGTGCAGTATTTAAATCTCATAATTAAATAGAAAATGAGGCATATAACTGCAAAAAGGTCAACTTTTTGAGAAAAAAGAACCACCCCTTTCACCAGGCTGGCTACGGGCCTGCAACAACAACACTTTTTAGAGATTCAAGAAATAAGAAAAAGACACAGTCACAACTGTGACTGCTGGGATTAGACTGGTTAAATCTAAATTGTATATGTTAGTAAAACATTACCTCTTACTAGTGTTGGCTGATAAATAGTAACTAAGTTAGTAATTGAATTACATCATTATAAAAGTAACTAATTACCAGGGACAGTAGCTATTATGAGATGGACACTAAATTGAATACATTTTTATTATAAAGCACTATTGTACTATTCTATGCACACTATTCTATACTTAGCTCAACTATGGGACAATGTGAGTGTCACTATCACCAGAGATTTAATCCTTGCAGATCGCTGGAGAACTACACATCTGTCACTGAACTGAACTACAAATACCATCATGCACCTCACACACCCCAGTTCCTGATTCCCCCTGATTACACACACACACAGCTGGTAACTCATCATCGACTGATTACCTGGACTTTATATTGACCTCTCACACTTTGCTGAGTCTTGTTATCCCGTATTACAAAACGTTATCCTTTTGTCTTGTCTTTCTGTGCCTGTTGACCCGCTCCTTGTTTTTGTTAATGCTGTTTGCCGTTTGTACAGATGTCTTTGCCTGTGACCTCGACTACTCCTTTGGATTGTCTTTAAAGTTAAGCTATGGTTCTATTTGGACTGTCTATTTGTGTTTAAGTTTAATAAAGACGTTGCATTTTTGGATACTTAACTCGGCTGCCAGAATCGTATTTGGTTACAGTGAGAGACACATACTGTACTGTATCAAATTAAATATTTTATTGCAAACTCTGATGCCGTATGGCTGAGTTCCATCTTCAATCACATCAAGCTGATGATATGGAAATGTTGTTTGTCAAAATATACTATGGTGTGGTAAACTAGATTTGCTACTATTCATTAGGCTATTTTTCAACCTTGTTAAACCTTGTGCACTGTTCAAATTTACTATCCTTTTGTTATGTTAGGGATGAAAACATCCACTGAATCAACCTCAGTCCTGATCAAAACTTCTAAATGTTTTTAAAAACTACAGGATTTTGACTCTTAATTGCCAAGTTCACAAATGTCACTGATTTGGTGAAAAAAACATACAAAATGACGTATTTTAAATATAAAAAGTAATTGTGGACTGGATTTTTTTTTAAACATTGGCTTTGATGCACTGTTAGATTTTCATTTTTTCTCACTAATTTAGTGTTGATGGCTGTTTTTGCCCCATTGACTTCCATTATAACCACATTTGATGGTGCATAAATACACAGTCTTTGTTTTTATTTACTCCATGTAGTTCTGAGAGCTGAGATGCATATTTTGATTTTCTCAGACACATCAAGGTAAGAGCGCAAAGGTTCCCCCAGAAATTTTTTTAACAAATAAAATTAAAGAAATATCTTTTCAAATTATTCACAGATTTTATCCAGTTAAGCAATTTTTTACAGAAATTCAAAAATGACATTTATGTCCCTTTGTTAAATCTTTCTGGTCTGATGTAAATACTCTAATTGTCCAAAAGGTTTGTGGTGATTTTTCTTTAAGCTATAGACATATTATTTTGGGGTTTTACATTAAAGAAAAACAATTCCTTAATTTAAGTTTTTGTATAAACCTCATTATTTATTGGAAAAAATTTTTTATACATAAGTGTAAATATACTCAGTAAACCAAATTTTGTATTTTTTAATCGAGAATTGGAACTGTACTTGAATACCATTTCAGAGTTTCATAACAAGGAAGCAGTTAAAACTTTTTAAACATGCTTTATTTAATGTTCTGCATTAGTTTGTCTTATTTTTTCATGTGCCCTCTCTCTCCTTTTTTTTATTTTATTCTTTTTGTCTTTTTTTTTCCTTTCTCACTATCTTTCTCCTTGCCATACTATTGTAATACTTCTTTAAAATTGGTCATTCTCTTTTTGTGCAAAAAGTAATATTTGCATTGTTTGTCACTCTCACACACTCAGACACATACACACACTTTATTTTGCTGTTATGCTCCATATAAAATCCAGAAACTAAGATTTTTTGCACAGGCCTATCTAAAGGGTTAATGGTGCCAAGTGATGATCAACAGTAAATATTACAAATTGTACCTCTTCCCAACAGGGAAAACCACCAACAATCAAAAATGCATGATTATATGCTGTCATGGATTTGCAATCAAAAAAATGTGGATATAATGGAAGTCAATGAGGCAAAAACAGACACCAACAGTAAATTAGGGAGGAAAAAAAAGAAAATCAATCAAAAACAATCCATCAAAGACAATGTCCAAGCCTTATAAAAGGTAAAAAAAAAATCCAGTCCACAATTACTTTTTATATTGAAAATACGTCATTTTGTGTGTTTTTTTTCACCAAATCAGTGACATCATTTATGAATTTGGCAATTAAAGAGTTAAAATCCTGTAGTTTTCTAAACAATTCAGAAGTTTTGATCAGGACTGAGGTTGATTAGCAGATTTAGGCAAAAAAAAAAAAAATTATCTGATGCATTTTACAGCAGTTTAGTTTACCATTCAGTGGATGTTTTTTAACCCCGAACATAACAAAAGGGGAGTACATTTGTAAGTACGTTTTTTATTTATTTATTTTTTTTAAATCAATGCGTTTTCTCAGAATATGTGTCAAAATAAGATTTGTCCCCAAAAAACATTCTGCTAGCTGAAACACAGAAAAAGTGGCCAAATTAAGACTCAAAATCACCCCAGAGTGGATGAAAACATCCCCAACAGTACATAAGGGTTAAACTGGTTTTATTTGTTTTAATGTAGTTACTCCCTCTCTTCCTTTAAAAGCGGTGCTCGCGTCATCACCTGCATTCTTAGCCAATCATCATCGGATATGTGGTTGTCCCACTCCCACTTGAGCCTACTCAGAGGAAAACTGTTCAGTGAGCTCAATTGCAACAAATTATACAGCATATCAAATATATATAAACGCTGCATTTTATCGTCAGTAATGGTAACAGCATTGTAATGGAGAAAATTTGTTACTAACGCCATTTATTTATTGATATTCTTCCCATCATTGCCTGTTACATATTTTATGTAATACATTGGTTCCTAACTTATTTCAGGAATTTTATTACGGTGCTGCTTCCAAAAAAAAAAAAAAAAACTGCTTTAAAGGTGAATTTTGCCATTAAATGAAAGATTAAACAGGACACAGCAAATCACCGGAGGATGCTCTTGCATATGATTAAGGTTGCTTAGCACTCTCTGGGACCCCACAAAATTGACTGGATAGGAGTAAGGCTATCACTTTGTCCAGTCCTAAATGTTTTAGTTCGTTGCATTATTCATCCCATACTATTTTCAAACTGAATTAATAGGTTATAAGAGTTCTAGGAAAACATGTATAAACCTATAAATAGGTCAAGTTCTTTTTTTTTTTTTTTTACCAGAATGTCTGCAACATACACTGCTTCAAAGATAGTACTTCTCACCAAAGTTCTTCTTTATCGTCTGTTCGGCAGGCCATCTTTGAGCTGTCTCAGGGAGAACAGGACCTGATTGAAGACTTGAAGCTGGCCAAGAAGGTACACACTGCATTTTCCATCACTTCATACAGCATAAAAGAGACATACGGAAAGGTCAAGTTTCACTCCAGCTTCTGTTTGTCCAGTGCAGGACTTTTTTGTTTGGCAGATCTCATTTGACATCAAAATATTTTTCTTGGATCCCCCATAATTTAACATCCGTCCCCAGTTCCCTGATGCAATAATTACATGACATGCAAGAAATAACATTTCACTAATATAAATTTACTTTTTTAAATTTGAAGCATACAGCTACACAGTTTGGTTTTGAGATGTGTATGCTAAACACTTATCTCATAGATTAAGAAGCAAAAAAACTTAAACACACTCAAATGCAATTGGATAATAATATGTATATATCTTAAGATTGTTCATACTTGTGTTCACATGAGCCAGCTAAAACCTAATAATCATTTTTGGAATTTTAGTTGAGCCATACCTTATTTTGTCACGGATTCAGGAAGGAGGACCCAAACGCAGAGTGAGAGCAGGGGGTGTTTGACAAATGTGATGTGAAAAGGGGTTAGGTGGAGAAGAATTCAATGGGTGATGAATGGGGTAGTGCTGGAAAGTCCTGGATGGAGCAGACGGATGAAAGGGGTAGTGCTGGAGAGTCTCGATGGGGCAGTCAGAAGCCACAGAATGCCGAGAGGCTAGGAGACTGAGCAGAGATGGTCAGGCAGGATGTGGTGAAGGGCTTAGACGGGACATTGCAGACCAGAGATATTGAGAGTAGTCATCTCCACAGTAGCAGCCTGATGGAGGACACCAGCAGCCAGGGACTAACAGTGGGCCAGGCTGGACAAAGATAAGAAACAAGCACTAAAACAGACAGGGGAACTAAACAAACTAAAATAACAAAACAATAAGTAAATAATAAAATCGGTAGGGGAAAAAAAAAAAAAAAAGTTAAATTTAACTTACTGAAATAGGAGCAGAAAGAAATAAAACCAATAAAGAAACTAAACACTTAAACTACAATATTAAACAAACAAGATAAAGAACATAAATACTTAAACAAGATAAGGATCAATTGGATTAGGTGGTCACTAAAGGCACAGTAACTCACACACACACACACACAAAAAGAAAAACATACAAAGGTGACACAAACATACAGCACAGACTGAAAGGGAAGCAACAGTGAACTGGCAAAGACATGAGGGAAGAGTGCACAATATATAGGGAGGAAAAAAACATGTGGTGGAAAAATTCATTTGAATTATTACTAAAACATTGATTTCTATTAAACTTCTCTTTCTTACTAGAAACATCATATATTAAGAAACATATGCCTTACAAGAAGGGTCATTCAGAAGGTGGGCATCTGCTTTAAAAATATGCATTCAATAAGCGTAATCCTGGGAGCCATATCTTGATCCTCAGAGGAGGAATGCTCTAAAGAGAGCTGGGTGTCAACTGTGACGAAGTCGGCCTTGAAGCAGGGGGAAGAAGATAAAATCTGGTGTCTGGTTAGCCTGGGTGTCGCACTCTGCAGCAACCGGTGTTCCTGTATAGCCACAGCCATATCACCCTGGAGCCCAAGACCGGTTACTCACTGAAGCTAAGCAGGGCTGAGCCTGGTCAGTACCTGGATGGGAGACCACATGGGAAAACTGGGTTGCTGTTGGAAGGGGTGTTAGTGAGGTGGCACTCAACCTGCGGTCTGTGTGAGTCCTAATGCCCCAGTAAAAATTGAAGGGGACACTATACTGTCAGTGAGCGCCGTCTTTCGAATGAGATGTTAAACCGAGGTCCTGACTCTCTGTGGACATTAAAAATCCCATGGCACTTCTGGTAAAGAGTAGGGGTGTAACCCCGGTGTCCTGGCCAAATTCCCTTACCCATCATGGCCTCCCAATCATCCCCATCCACTGAATTGGCTCTATCACTGTCTCTCCACTCCACCAATAGCTGGTGTTTGGTGAGCGCACTGGCGCCGTTGTCATGTGGCTGCCGTCGCATCATACACACTGGTGGTGGTGTGGGGAGACCCCCCCTCATGATTGTGAAGCGCTTTGGGTGTATGGCCATACACGATAAATGCGCTATATAAATCCACATAACTTACTTACTGTATGACTGTCGGACCTATTCTTTGCAAAGAATAAAATCTTTTTGGAAGTAAAACTTGTAAGACTGAGGCTGCGTCCAAAACCGCATACTTCCATACTATATAGTATGCTAAAATCAGTATGCGAGCAGAGTAGTATGTCTGAATTCATAGAATTCGAAGATCAGTATGCGAGAAGTACCGGGATGACCTACTACTTCCGGCGAGATTCTGAAGTGCGCATCCCATGCACGCTGCGCTATCACCATGATGCCCCACAAGAGAATTCATGAATGGGAGTGAAGCAACGCAACTCACGAGGGTAGGTCACGTGATCATGACAAAATGGCGGATGTAGTACGTCCGAATTCCATTCATACTGCTCACATTCATACTGTATAGAACGCACTTTTCTAACAGCCGAGTAGTACGTTTAAATTCAAATGCAGTACCTACTGAGTAGTTGGCGGTTTCGGACGCAGCCTTTGTCTCTTGATCAGTAAGAGTCTCTTTATTTGAAATTGCCACGACAAACATGAGGACCAGGTGGAGACACTGAGACTAACGAGGACTATGAATGAGGGCTAAACAAGGGGGCGTGGCAGCTGGAAACAAGGAGGGAGGAACAGAGGAGCACATGGCAGACACAAACACAGGTTGAGCCATGTGCTCAGATACAAGATAAACATAGACACAAAGAACGTAGACAACACAGATGAGACGGACAAGGAAGGGCTCTGACATATTTACTTTCATTTGAAATTTAATTGTCATCTTTCAGTCAATACAGTAGATGTATTCTAGCATGTGATTTGACAGTATATGACACTTGTTTTTATAATTTAATCTGTTAAAGCTGTGTTTTTATGATATCTCCTAGGGGTAAAATGTAGAATATAAAAAGCAGTTGTCCGAGTACTGAGCCATGTGGTACTTTTGATCAATATTGTATTTCTTAATTTACTGCTATAAATTGATAATGATAGGACACCTGCTATCAAATAAGTTCAGTAAGCTTTGTGCTTTTTACCTCAATATGAATATCTACACAATTGCAAAATATATAATATTTCTAATAAATTCTTTTAATGTCGTCACAAAATACAAACAGCAATTGTGGTTTAAGTACAGTATGAAAACATTTTCTACAGGCAAACCTAGCATGTGATTTTACAGTATGTGACACTTGTTTTTATTCTTGTTTTTATTCTTTATTTTTATTTTTTCTGTCAAAGTTTTGTTCTGCCGGAGTAGGTATGAAGGTTTGAGTGTCTTCTGTCTGATTTGTGATTTCATCGTAGGCATATCACGACCCCATGCTGAAGCTGTCTATTATGACGGAACATGAACTCAATCAAATATTCGGCACGCTGGACTCCCTCATTCCACTACATGAAGGTGAGCAAAATAGATGTGTTACATGTTTTCAGTGATGAGTATCTGTTTATCCAAAGTAAAGAGGACTCTTCTCTGATTTTAAAATTCATACCTGATCCAAATCGACCTGAATCAAATTTTCCTCGAACATGATATTCTTAAATAATGTTTTTCAAAGAAAAACCTAACCCAAGACAGACCCGAGTCTGACCCGACCTGACTGCATTTATCTTCAAACCTGACGCAATCCCATAGTCAGACAGGAAAATCTTGGTTTCCTGCTGATTGATTTGGCATTTCATTTATTTAATTTATTACTTTTTATAATTGCCTGTTATTTCTGAATTCAGCTTTCAATTATGGCCAGTGGATTTGAATAATAAACCTAATAGTTTGGTAAATTACAACCCCAAATCAGAAAAAGTTGGGACAGTATGGAAAACGCAACTAAAAAAGAAAGAAGTGATTTCTAAATTTACTTTGACTTGTATTTCATTGTAGACAATACACCAGCACATTGCTTAATGTTTTCCTCATTGTGCACTTCAACATTCTCTATTGGAGACAGGTTGGGACTGCAGACTGCAGTACAGTTTTAACTGGTATTTGTGGATGTAACTATATATTGTGGTACTTGACAATGGTTTGCCAAAGTAGTCCTGAGCCCATGTGGTGATATCGCTTATAGATGAAAGAGGATTCTTGGTTCTTGATGCTTGTTCAGCTTAGACTTGCGCTCTTGTCCTGTACGCACTGAAATTCCTCCAGATTCCTTTTAATGATGTTATGCACTGTTGAAGGTGAAATATCTAAATGTCTTCCTCTCTTTCTTTGAGGAACATTGTTTTTAAACATTTCAATAATATTCTTAGGTATTTGTTGGCAAACTGGCGATCCTCGGCCCATCTTTGCTCCTAAAGGACTAGACCTTTTTTGGATGCTGCTTTTGTACCAAATCATAATTACAATCACCTGTTGACATCACCAGTTTCAAATCACATCGTTATTTAACCAGTTTACCTGATTACTAGCCCTAAACTGCTCCTGTCCCAGCTTTTTTTGGAATGTGTTGCAGGTCTGAATGACAGGAAGGGATGTTGACCAGACAAAACAAGAAATATTGTATGTTCATATTGTCTGCAATGAAATGCAAGTGCAAGTTAATTTGAAAATCACTACTTTCGTTTCTGTTTGTGTTTTCCATACTGTCCCAACCTTTTCTGATTTGGGGTTGTAATTAAAAACCCTAAATCGTGGATTTGCTAGTATTGTCAATAATACTTTTCACTCCAGTGAAAGGTTTCTGCACATAAAAAAAAGCCCTTTTTTGCATGAATGAATATGCACTGTGATGAAGCAAGTAGATTTTCTGATGGCTCTCATATCTATAAGATGAATTTCTGTGTTTAATTTTATAAATGCACGAGTTTATATGCTGAATTTCAGTCACTCATCAGCAGGGCCAGACAACATCTGATGTATTTTTTTTGACATGCGCTATAAATGAATTGGGTAAACAAAATTGGCCGTAGTGTATGAGTGTGTGTGTGAATGCAAGAGTGTATGGGTGTTTCCTAGTACTGGGTTGCAGCTGGAAGGGCATCCTCTGCATAAAACATATGCCCGAAAAGTTGGCGGTTCATTCCGCTGCGACCCCCTACTATATACTACCCTTTTTTTGTTCCATTACTTAAATGTTTTATATTTATAGTTGATATATAAAATGAAGGCCTCAGTGATCATTATGCAAGGATCATTATGCATTGAATATGAATCTGCTTATTCTTCATTATAGGGTATATTCTTATTTATTTGCAAGTTATGTATTTTATAAACGGATTATTTTTATAAGGACTAAGCTATTAATAACTGTAATTCTTAGAATGGAAAAGGCTTATTTGGTTTGTTAGTTGAAAATATCAAATTAATCAATACTGTATCTGTTGTGTTTATGATGGGGCGGTGCCGGAGCACGCTCAGAACGAGAGAAAACCCTGACGCTCCGACTTTCATAAAATCCGCCAAACTCCAGCCAAAATTACACTGCTCTGCTCTGCTCACATACTCTGGTGCCAACCATTTAGGTGCCACTTTTCACATTTAAAATGGATAACCCTGAGTAATTATTATTATGTTCTCAGGACTGAATATCTTATTCGAAAAGGCAAGGATAATGACGAATTCTAAGTATGGATCTTAAAAATCACTACACAGTAATATGTATTTAATGTGTGGTAGCTATGAATGAAATGGAAATCAAGTAGCCACACTGTGGGTTTTAAAATTTACATCAAGGGGATCCAGTACAACATTGACAGAACTGGTTAGAACCGAGTTAGCCAGTGTTCTAAGCTTTTTGGGTCCAATAATGAAACCTTTGTTTTTTTTGTGTAGCAAGAAGTTGTTCTACAATGCATTCTGTATGCCTGTTTGGGCCTAGTTTAAATTTAGAGATGGATATTGTCAGCGCAACAGTGAAAACTAAAGCTGTGTTTTTATGATATTTCCTGGGGGTACCATGTTCAATATAAAAAGCAATTATCCGAGTACTGAGCCATGTGGTAATCCATACTGAACTTTTGATCAATATTATATTTCTTAATTTACTTACTGGGTTGCAGCTGGAGAGGCATCCGCTGTGTAAAAACATATGCTGGATAAGTTGCCGGTTCATTCCGCTGTGGCAGCCCCTGATGAATAAAGGGACTAAGCTGAAGGAAAATGAATGAACACTTGTCAACAAATAATTTAATTAAGCTTTGTGTTTTGTTGCCCTAATGTGAATATGTATACATTCATTCATTAATTTTCTTTTCGGCTTAGTCCCTTTATTAATCTGGGGTCGCCACAGCGGAATGAACCGCCAACTTATCCAGCATATGTTTTATGCAGCGGATGCACTTCCAGTTGAAACCCATCACTGGGAAACACCCATACACTCCCATTCAAACACATACACTACGGACAATTTAGCTTACCCAATTCACCTATAGCGCATATGTTTGGACTGTGGGGGAAACCGGAGCACCCGGAGGAAACCCACACCAACACGGGGAGAACATGCAAACTCCACACAGAAATACCAACTGACCCAGCCGAGGCTCGAACCAGCGACCTGCTTGCTGTGAGGCGACATCGCTACCCACTGCGCCGCCCCTTGAATATGTATACAATTGCAAAATATAATATACAAAATATAATATTTCTTAGCAATTAATTTAATGTTATATCTCAAAAATGCAAACAGTAATTATGGTTTAAGTACAGTATGCAAACATTTGTTATAGGCTAACTTCTTGTCAATGTCACACATGCAAATGGTGGTAAAAAAAGACCCAAGCTTTGTCTCTGTAATCCTGTAGATTTGCTGAGTCGCCTGCGAGAGGCCAGGAATCCGGATGGCTCAACTGATCATATGGGCCATATTCTAGTAAACTGGGTAAGATCATCTCATTGCCATGCTATATTTTCAGCCTTCTATGAAGTTCTCTCCATATGATGAAAGAAAAAAAAAATGTTTAAAAGCTTGAATACATCACAACTTTTATCTAGATTTTCAGCCCGATTTACTGTCTGTGTATACAGTGTATATATATATATATATATAGATATAGATAGATATATATCCATGCACTACTTAATAAAAAAAAACGACTGTTCTCTTTCTGCTATTAAAAATGAAATAAAAGAAATCCTTCAGAGCCAACGTTTTGAAGAGTTTAACTCCAGCTTGTTCCATCATACCTGTCTGAAAGTTTCTATCTTTGTGTGTTTGATTAGCGTTGGAGCTCATTTGTGTGGGAAAGTGGCCCACCATGGGTTCATTTGCATGGGAAAGTGGCCCACCATGAGCTTGACAGGACATCCCTGTTCAAGAACATCTGTTTTTGTTTCTCACCGCAGCTCCCTTGTCTTGAAACCTACAACAGCTACTGTAGTAATCAGGTAGCAGCGAAAGCTTTGCTGGACCATAAGAAGCAGGACCATAGGGTGCATGACTTTCTTCAGCGGTGTCTGGAATCACCTTTTAGCCGAAAACTGGACCTCTGGAACTTCCTGGACATCCCGCGCAGTCGACTGGTCAAATACCCACTGCTATTACGAGAGATTCTCAAACACACACCCAATGACCACCCCGACCGGCAGCACCTGGATGAAGCTGTGAGTTAATCCTAAAGTGTACTGCAAACTACATATGTGACATAAAAGTTCATGTTTGCATTTCACATACATGAAATATGTCATATACGCAACATATATCTCCAAAAAAGGCAAAAAACGGCAGAATATTTTTATTTATTTCAAACATATTAGCTATAATATCTGTGTATATATATATATATATATATATATATATATATATATATATGGCCATATATCGGATTTCAATATGGGTTTTTTTCCGGTCAGAAAAAAAAGGACTTTAGGCTATTTTCTTAGTTAACAATGTTTTGAAATAAAATGAAATGTTAAAATGAAAAATAAATGTAAAATGTTCTGGTATTTACCAGTTAATTAACCAGACTAATTCACTCAAGCTACACTATGTAACAAAATTTACATAATCAATAATACCATTAAATAATATTGCAGCTTTTTTTTGTCATAATTTAATTCAATTCAAGTTTATTTGTATAGTGCTTTTCACAATAATTACATTCCGAAGCTGCTTTACTAAAATTATTACATTACAGTCAAGAGCAGAAAGAATTACGGTGTTGTGTCAGACACCGTCAATAATATCAATATCAATATATATATATCAATATATTGATATCAATAATATCAATAATATTGTGTCACAGTGGAGAGTATATATATGTAGTTAACCTGCAGTTATACAATACAGTGCTTCCCACACATAGACTTTACTTGGGCGGGCCGCCCAGGTATATTAACGGCCGCCCAAGTATATTTAGTGGCATTTAGTTTTTTTTGTACTATTTTTACATCCTTTTACACTTTTTTGTATCCACCCAATATAACCAAACATCGGCGATCGAATAAGTAGTGAAAAATCCTCTCTCATTTACTCGTTTTGTACTGCTCATTCTGTGTGTGCGAGACCTGTCAACACTCCCACAGACAGTCTGGAGACCCACAGAGATGCGCCTTTTTGCGTCCGGCAGGGGTTTCTAAATCTACTAAAATGTCTGGGATTTGGCTTTTGCTTTGACTTTCTAAAGCTGTCTTTAATTGTATGCGCACAGCCAGGAGAGCGAGAGAAACATTAAATAATACATTCTTTAATCTAAAACTTTACTAAATACTCGGAGAGGACGAAATTATATCTAAATTGGTTTCAAAATCTTTGTACACCATTAGAAATGGTTAAATCAACTCATTTACCTTATTTAAATAATCTACACGTTTTATTCTTGTAATTATTATAATTTTTCTAGATATTGTCTGTTGTTATTCCTTTTTTCTGTCATTTATTTCTCATTTGTTGCATAGTTTATGAATTTGATGATGTCAATGTATTACATAGCTATTTTATACATCTAAAATGCTTTGGCAATGCTGTACAAAATGTCATGACAATAAAGCAAACTTGAATGCGAGATAGAGGGAAGCAGATTTTACCTGTCAGTGGGTGCACATGGCTCTGGAATAGCATAAAAGTAGAAGAAATAGTTGATTTCTTTTGTCTTTTTTTAACTTTAAAGGGCACCTATGATGAAAATCCTCTTTTGTGAGCTGTTTGGACAGAACTGTGTGTATGTATAGTGTGTCCACTGTCATATTGGAGTGATAGAAACACAATAAGTCTCTTTTTTAAAACTTCCTGACGTTAAAATAGGATCCAAATCCCTCCCATTTTGAGGCCGACCGCAACTTGACGTAGGAGTCAATCTCGGTTCATGGACTTAAATCAGGTTTATTTTGTACATTAACATAACGGATGCCCATACAGCGGAGGATATTAATCCTGTCACATTTGCAGTGCAAAAACAGTGCAAAGCTAAACGCTTGTGTGTGTGTGAGCGAGCATGTGCATGCGCGCGAACTTTATAACGACTCGTTGTAATAAGGCTTGAATTAACTCCACAACAAATACATCAAATAGCCGTTGGGAAAGTTCTTGCTGTAGTAAGGGAGATCTGCTCCATTCTTGTCTGATACTGTGCTGCTTATGCGTGAGACGCAGCAGAAGAAGCTACACCCATCATAGCAATAGTAAGCGATCTCTTTGGCTCTGACCTGGCTCTGACACGCACGTGGGAACGGTGGGCGGGGAGAAGCAGCTCATTTGCATTAAAGGCACAGGCACCAAAACAGCTACAAAGTGAAAACAGCTCAAATGTCCAATATACACAAAGGTATAATAAATAATCTGATGGGTATTTTGAGCTGGAACTTTACAGACACATTCTGGAGACACTGAAGATTTATCTTAAATCTTGAAAAAGTGTAAACTAGGTGCCCTTTAACAGTTTCTTAACAAATCAAAAATATTGTTAAAAATCAAATTATGTTTTGTTTATTGCATATAGTTAACTATTTATGTGATGTGGGTAAAAGGTGTGTTTCAATCGGGCTACCACCACAGGTATATTTCAAACCTGTGGGAAGCACTGCTATATATATGTACTTTTCAAAAAGGTTATCTGTATAATACATTTTCAACAAAGTGACCTGATCATTACAATAAACCTGTAAAATAATGGTAATTTCTATTTTATTTTATAGCTATTAGTTAAAGATTTCATAACAAACTCCATTCATCCATTGAAAAAAATGGATGACATCCGCTGATTTTGTTTCCAATTATTGTGTCAATAACTCACTGTATAAGACTAATCTGAGTTGTTGTTATTGCTCTGTGACCTCTATAGATTAACATGATCCAGAGCATCGTGGCTGGTATTAACACACAGACGGGCGAGTCGGAGTGCCGTTACTATAAAGAGCGCTTACTGTATCTGGAAAGTGGCCGGAGAGACTTACTGATCGAGAGCTCACGGATCCTCATCTGCCATGGAGAACTCAAGAACAACAGAGGAGTCGTAAGAGCCTCACTCATGTGTTCTTTCTTTCTCTAGCCATGTATTAGTCATGTGTCAATGAAGTCTATTATATCTGTCGATTCTGCTTCATTTTCAGATTGTGTGTGTGTGTGTGGGTTCTTTTAAACATTTTGATTAAATCTATTGCAAACACACCCCTTAATGACAAGTAAAACAAACTGAGTTGTAGTCTGTTTAATTTGTCGATCAGTCGATCTCTTCCAGTGCAAGTGTGCATGTTTGCCTGTAAGTTGCAAGATGATATATTTATATGAACATTTATGAACATTTTAGTCAAAGTTGTGGCTTCAAAATAAAGAGTTATGTCCAGTTCAGATTGCATGATTTTAGCCCCGATTTTGACTCGCCGACAAGTTTTGAGAAATCGCAGACAAATGCCTGAAATCGATTACCTACAGCCAATGAGAGAGCAGTACCCACTAGTGTGGGTATGTGCAGGCCAGCAGGAGGTTAGGGGAGAAGTTAAAAGGGCTTCTTTTCGGTCTATTTGGACCCAAGAAATGGAGGAAAAACTAATGAAAATTTGGCAGGAGCACCCGTGTCTGTTTGACGTGCCTTCTGACCACAATCAGGTCGAAAAAGAAAAATAGTTGAAGAGAAATTGCTAATTCCCTTCAAAACCCAGGTGAGCAAAATAAGTACATTTTCTACCCCACTAAAGCCACGGTCACACTTTTTGAGCAATTTGAGCATGCGAAATTCTGTCGCACTGCGCTGCGAAAAGGGGCGGAATTAAACAAGACAATTAGACATTAAAAAAGTGAGCGATTGGTCCATATTTAAAATTTGTGTCCAGAGAGGTCATGTTTTGATCTTCGAGTGGTCTCACGTGATGCGATTTCGCAGGTCAGAGTCATTGTTGCCAGATTGGACGGTTTGATTGTGTGGGTAAAAAATGGCATAGGCGGGTTGACAAAATTTGGGCGGTTTTGAAACGTAACTTTTATATGCAACTTATTCAACAAAACATTACTGTGTGCTCCTACTTCATTCAGTTAGTAGTGACCAGTGCATAGCGCAAACCGCGTGGGCCCACCCGCAGGAGGAGGTGAAGGAAAGTTGTATCATAATCTGACTTCCCGGACAAATCTGACTCCTCTTCGCGTGCACGCGCATCACGCAGCGCCTGCAGTTAAACTCACAGCAGTTTATCATGAGAACAAACATAGAAGCATTGTCTGATTAACAAGCAGCAACTAATTATGTTCAAAAGAATTTAAAACGCCAAACAGGACGAATTTATACCCCATTTCGACAGTAAAACATACTCTAACATTAAGTGGAGTGTGTGGGTGAGAGGGGCAGTGTTTCGATGAGACCTGGTTATGTTGTGGTTCTGTGACTGCTGGTGTTGGTTGCTGTATGGTTAAAGATTATGACAGTTGAAGTAACTAGGTTAATTTTGATTTAAATCAATTAAAATTAAATACAATATTAATCTAATATTTTGGGTGGGGTTTTTTTGTGCGTTTTGGTGGGTTTTGGACAGCTTTTGGGCTGGAAAAAGTCAGATATATCTGGCAACACTGGTCAGAGTTCACCAAGCTTGAACTTTCCAACGCAGCGAACTGTAAAACTTGTTTGTGGATATCTATGGGGAGAAAAGTCCAGTGTGAACGTGGCTTAAAGGCTTCTTTCTCATTATGTAGTTAATAACAAAAGATAGGCTATACTACGTGACCTCGCGATGTTTCCATGTCACTTCTCACATGCGTTTGGTTGTAGTTTGGACGTCGTTTGCGAACCAAGACAAAGTTGTCTGCGATTCTTTCTATTGTACCCCCTGTTGCCAGTCCATCTTGCAGTGTAAACACGGCAGCGACGGAACACTGCCCCAGATAGTCATGCAGTGTGTGACGCAACTACATCTGTGACGCAACTACTTTCGGCATTAGGGTGTACTAACACATACAAACCACACCTGAGCGTGTTTGACCCCATATCTGAGTCCGTTTGACAAGTGTGAGTGCTTCGTGCTGCATCAGTGTGTGTTTCGGTTGGCTGGCCCTGGAAGAGGTGTGCCATAGGAAACTTGAGATGCAAGGTCACTTTTAATGGACTGTTTCATTAGAATTTATTACTCATTCTTACTTTTCAATGAGCATGAACTATCATAGTTTATCAAAGATGCAAACCCCTCACTGCACTTCAGCCTGCCAACTTCATCAAACATCTGATTTGGAAAGTTTATGAGCATCAGATGCAGTGGATCTGTTCAGCAAAAGATTTGTCCGTGTATCACTGCGTCCCAAATGACTCAACAATCCAAAACAATATAACTA
Source organism: Danio jaintianensis (assembly GCA_903798115.1). NCBI lineage: Eukaryota > Metazoa > Chordata > Actinopteri > Cypriniformes > Danionidae > Danio > Danio jaintianensis. Next base: position 286,893 of record CAIGQV010016850.1, on the reverse strand, counting down.
AAGCAATCTCCATTGTACTGAGCAAGAGCACTTCCATTCCTACTAAACTGAACAGTCGCACCATCGATGGCGTCAACGTGCTCGGGCTCAGAAGCTAAAAATGCAGTGTGAGTGAGGGCCGTCAAGGGAGAGAGCAGGGGGGACAATCACGCCCGGGCTCAGTTTAAGGTATCCGTGCCTAGTGTGAGTACACCGTTAGTGATGTTTAGTGAAGTTGCAAAATAATTACAGCATTTTGAATCCAGCAGAGGCCCCATGAAGTGCATTTTTTACTCTAAATTTGACGTAATCTCTACTGAAACACGAAGACAGGGCAGTTTGGTTTTTTCCAAAGCTCTACCAGTGAGTGTGGTTAAGCTCAAGCACATCAAATGAACAGCCAATGAGAAGCATCTTGAAGAGGGCGGGGCATCTCAGATATTAGAGAGCATTTGATTGGTCAGAAGATTTGATGAGAAACTGAAGTATGAGGTGACGGCAAAAAATTCATTTAGGTGGAAGTGACAAACTGCAAGCTTTTGATGTTTATATTAAGTGTTATAGATATCCTTAAAGCTAACATACTGATACTAACATCTAAAAAAACTTTATTTTAATTTCACAGGTCCTTTAAACGCGTTCATTTAATGGGCTATTTCTGCGAGACTGTAATGATGCATTTTAATGGTCATCAGCTTTGTAAATCCTCAAAAAAATGTCAATTTAAAGTTTCATTTTATTGAAAAACGTATGTTAATTTATAAAACTACACTTTGTATTATATCACTTTTGCATGAATGACATTCGTGTTTCTAATGCAGCCATCTAAGGGACAAAAAAAATTTGACATTGTTAATTTGACTTTTCCCAGGTAGCAAATAATTCTGGCCCAGATTTGCCATAAATCTGGCACAGCAGGCATTCATCCGGCACTGGCATACAGCATGTGGGCCAAACATGGCCCTGGTTTGGCAGAGGTGGCACCGTCTTTAAGGGCATACTCTCACTAGGCACGGTTGTCTTGAACCGTGCCAAAGCGCGGTTGTCCCCCTCCCCTCTCCCCCGACGGCCTGCACTCACATTGCATCCGAGCCATATCACACTTACATCATCGATGATGTGCTGTTCAGTTTAACAGAGAGAAGTGCTGTCGCTCAGCACAGTGGACATTGCTTTAGTTATATTGTTTTGTATTTAGTGGTTTGGGTTGCAGTGACATGCAGTCAAATATTTTGCTGAACAGATCCACAACTTTTGACGCTCATAAATGATCATGAAAGTCCTCGTGCTGCAGGTATTAGGAGGTTTGCTGAAGGTGCAGCTGTCGTGCAGTGAGGGGTTTGCATCTGTAATAAACTATGACAGTTCGTGTTCATTGAACAGTAAGAATGATTAATAAACCCATATGAAACAGTCCCTTAAAAGTGACGTCGCGTCTTCAGTTTCGGGCTCAGGCACGGTTTGCACTCACACTACAAGCGTACCACGCCAAAGCCCAACCGAACCGCGCTCTGGCACACCTCTTCCAACCGGGCCAGGGCCGGCCAACTGAACCGCGCCTGAGCCCGATTTGGAGCACTCACACTTGTCAAACGAACCGGGAAACGCACCTGGGCACGGGATAGCAGTGTGAGTACGCCCTAAGGTGGCACAGAATACTTGGGCCAGATGTAAAATATATTATTTGGCCCAGATGTTAATAATTGATATGTGGGCCATGTAAGTTTGGCATATCTTGACCCACATTTAAAATACATTTTTGTTATTTTCAAATAAAGAAAAAAAAAAAAATTTTACCAATCAGGTCGCTTCGAGAAAAAAGCACGCCCATAGCACGCAATGCAATGATTCATGGGTTTATCAATTTCATTGCAGTTGTGACACCAACATATCTGGCCCAGTTCAGGCTCAGTTATGGGTTATTAACTTGGCTGAGACTTGGCCCAGATATGGTCCATGTTTGGCCCTTGTCTGGAAGCCAGACTTGGTCCAGTCATGTACCGTAATTCACTGCAGCATGTGGGCCAAGCAAAAGCTGATTGTGTGGGCCAGAGATATTTTGCTACGTGGGTTCTGGCTGCCTTTATCGGTCTCTCCTTTGTGTGAAAGTCATGAAAACACTATCATGGCATTTTCCTTTTGCTATTTGGCAAATAGAAATCCAAATAAATGTATTTGTGGTACTCTCCTATTCCCTGGTAGAAAATAAAAGCAATGTTAGCTAAATACCAACAAATGCGTTTTAAAGTGTTGCACCTAAAATGGCAACTTTGCAGCTCAACAAACCCTAGGATAGTAAATAAATGTGTCAAACATTATTGAACAATTCCACATTATAACAAACCAAAATCTCTCCCTCTCTGTCTGTCCTTCTGCAGAAGCTGCACGTGTTCCTGTTTCAGGACGTGTTGGTGATCACACGGGCGATTACCCAGAATGAGCAGCTGTGGTATCAGCTTTACCGGCAGCCCATTCCTGTGAGAGACCTGGAATGGGAGGACCTGCAGGACGGAGAGATGCGAGTCGGTGGATCCATCAGAGGAGCCTTCAGCAACAATGAACGGAGTGAGTGCCACATTAACCCGGGAAACAATTTCAAGTGACAAAAATGGCTCAGGAATTTAAAATGTGTATTCAACGTTTTATTTAACTTTATATAAACGTAGGGTTATATGTAAATGTTATATCACATTTATATGAATACATTTTGGTCATCCATTATAGAAAGAAATTCGATTGCTGCCATCAGGAGGTCGGTTCAGAGGACCCGGTGGCAGAAAAAAAAAAATCTTTGAAGATTTTTTTTTTTTCGTCTCAGTGGTTATTAATCTTAATCTGTAATATGTTTGTTGTGACTATGTTTTTTTGGGGAATGTTTGTAGTTTATGTGGTGTTCGTATGTGATGTTATGTGACTCACTGCTGCAAAACTAGTGTCCTCCAAAGGGGACAATATGATAAGGAAAACAAACATTACATAAAAATTGGCTTCTCAACATGGTCAAACTGCATGTTTAAAACATACTAAAGAAATAACACAGGTAATCTAATCTACTCATACTGAAGAAACACTTTCAGTATCCTCACCTCAATATACAGTATAGTCAAACTGTGTGTGTTTGTCATCGCATACTGTATCTTTGTTCACATTCATTTGTGAAAATGCACTCATTCATTTTTAGTCCCTAAAGGGGGCCTGTTATGCAAGAATCACTTTTTATAAGGGGTTTAAACACAATTGTGTGGCAACAGTGTGTTAATATAGCCAGCCTCTAATGGTAAAAATTAAATCATTCCATTTTTATAATGAGACTTGATAAAAACAGTCTGCAGAAACACTTTGATTTACATTCTCCCTTTGTATGTGTTATCAGAAGGGAAAGCCCTGCCTATTAGTGACGATTTCTTCCTCATTAGCATAAACAGCCCTGAGTGAGAAGCAGTCGTCTGCCATTAGAGCTTGCACTGTAACTTAATGAACAACGGAGTCTCCATAGTTTGCCTTCTTCTGAGACTCGTCTTTTGACATTTTCACTATTCATTTTTTATGTTGACCCACAGGTGTTTGTAGCTTCGCCCTCTTTTGAAAAGAGCACATTCTCATTTGATTTTAAAGCAACAGTCACCAAAACAATACAATCTGGATCAAAGTCTAAAAGGGTTCGTTTCAGGGAGTTATAAACAATTATTTGTGGACTATCTTGAGCTGAAACTTAACATACACACTCTAGGGACATCAGAGATTTATTTAACATCTTGTCAAAAGGGGCATAATAGGTCTCCGTCACATTAAGCACGCTAACTATAAAGATAACAATAAAGGCATCTTTCTAAAAACTGTTCTGAATGTTAAACTACACCAGAGTTCAGGCTTTGGATTCACTTTCAGAATGACTTTTTTCACAGCTAATAGACACTGACAGCCAGAATCCAATGAAATATAAAAGTCTTGTGCAATTCAAAACTACTTATGACATTGTGGAGAAGCTCTGCTTGACGTTAAGCCCTCTTTTCAAATGTTATTTAAAGATATTAATCATCTAGAAAAATATTGGTTATACCATGAAAGGGAATGATGAAATGTACATGGAAACTATGCCAGCCAGGCTAGCAAATTAAGGTTTAAAAAAAAAGCAAATCTATCCAGTGCATTCTTTGTGTTGCCTCCTTTAAAAATGCAGGGGGGAAATAATTTGTGTTGTTTTTAATCCAGTACACTGACTGCGATTTACTAAATTCACAGTTTGATTAGATTGATTCTGGATTCGCTGGTCAGATGCGCTAGAAACCTAGCACATTGAGGACATCTGCTGGTTCCAAGGGAGTAATGCAAACAGTAAAGCATAAACTAAAAATCAACACGTCATCGTTTGCTGACTTTGACACAAATATAGTTATTGTTGTATTTAGAGTTATCGGCCTTACTGTGAATGACACTTTATACTGCACGGGTCTGCTGACTGCTTGATTCGGATTGGCTGATGAGCATTCTAAGGTGTGCCATTATTTTCAGGTAAACACACAGCTAAAGTAGTTCCGGCAGGTTTTGAGCGCATTACAGCTGCATATAACAGCTCCGAGCCCCATTACGTGCCAGCTCAAGCCACAATGCACTCAATGGAGCTAGTGACGTCACTGTGAGGGGTAGGGTCAGGGGTGGGGTTAGGTGAGCGCATTAAAAAGCATTGGATGCAGCTCAGATTGCACTGCGCCAGGGGTCCGTTCTTCGTACGTGGATTACTAAATTAGCTGGATTTGGTTATAGTGTTGTCATAGCAACAGTTATGGTTGCTTAAACCTGCTCAGGAACAGCTTATTTCATATTAACAGGATTAGATCTGGTCTTTTCAAGCAAAGGTAATACTGAAAATATGTACCGAATGCTGACATTTTCTTACAGTAGTAACCTATAGATTACATACACTGGGGAAAATAGAAACATAGTAAAAAATTATATAAATTTATATATAAATAGAAGTTTAAAAATTTTTTATAAATAAAACTGTTATGCAATCTACACTCCGAAATAAAAGTACAAAAACTGTCACGGGGGTGTTTCTCCCCAAGGGGTTCAAAGAGAACATTAATTAATATGGACTTTTTAGATACAAATGCGTACTATTTTAAGGTACCGACCCAGCTTTAGTACAGTTTGTGTATGATAATGGACATGGCCAATATTCTCATTTTTTTAAGGAAAGGAATAATAATTTATGCAGTCATGCACACGTTTTGACAGATAACATGCCGGTGATTTGATGCATCGCAAGAGTTGCAGACACCTTTACCGATATCAAAATGCTTTATTGATGCAAAATTTATTTAAACAGCCATTTATGGTTAAGAAACTTGAATAGGCGACTATAATAAAGAAAATTCACTCTAAAAGTAAAACTAAATAAATTGCTAAATACTCTCGACACATGAAAGTGTAAAGCCTGCAGCCACACAACACGTGGAAAGTTATTGCGTATCATATTTAATAAACCGTTTACTACAAATTTTATGTAATTTTGCTCACATTGTGCTGGATTGTCTTTATCTAATACCCTAATTAAATAAAGAAACCAGAATCCTCTCTTGGCTAGATTTCTTAGCTAGAGTTTTGTTTAGGACCATCTATTGTAATGTTATTCAAGGAATAAATCAGATTTATACTTTACCACACAAGGTAACTTTTGATGGGTTCTGCAAATGAAGCCAATGTCCATTCCAGTGAAGAAAATTTATAAAATATTAATAAATAAAATCCAGTGAAAAAGGAGAATAAGCACAAATACAATAACAAAACAAAATCCTTTACTTTATCCTCCGTTGAGAATAAAGGGCCTAAGACATTCAGTATAGAGAAGTCAGAAGCGCAAGGCTGGTCTGTATATTCCAGCTTTTTATAGCCATCATGCATAGATACTATTGCTACCGTAGAGTATATTACTAAACGTGAATCAACATTTGGGCAGTTTTAGGGCTATTCTTGCACCGCCATGCGTTCCAGCTGGATAATCATCTCATCTTTTGGGGGTAAAGTTCCCATATTTCTTCCAGATAGTCCGCTTGACCTTCGGGCTCTCTGTCGGAGGCGCCGTTCCTTTCTCTTGCGTTTCGTTTCATCGCTAATAACTGTTTTCTTAAGCATAGGGACATCCGAATACACAAGTGAAGTTTTGTGTCTTGTACAATTAATGTCATTAAACCAACCAGACACCACACCCCCTCTTGACATTCTTTGTTGAGATACAAAGTAATCATTATCTAATTCATACAATATACATGATCCATATATAGTGTGCTGTAATGGTATTGCCCACCCATCACTGCCAATTAACCATAAATTTAATTTCTTTTCCCTTTTATTGTAGATTAACTGGACAGTCAGTAAGTCACTTTGTCCCAGAGAGGCCATAAGTCCCTGGCCCGTCCGTTTCATGATCGAATAATGCCTCACAGTCAAAGGCAGTTTCGTCAACTGGTCCCAAGTCAGTCTGAGAATCAGACCGTTTCTCAATGGAAGTTCTGCCAGACTGGCACCCCTCCATTGGCCTTGTATCCATGCTGAGACTTCGATCTGAGGGTTTGACATAAAAGGTTCCACAATTAGACATTATCCCCATTACCACTTTTCCATTTACCCAATAAGGTTGCACGAAATACTTAGTCCGTGTGCGCCTCATGTAAGCAATAATGGGTCGCCATGGCAAAACTGACTGTCCCACAGCAATTGTCAGAGTTTCTAGTAAAGGCTGTAAGTAGGTGTCATCCCAGCATAGTATATAATGGATCTTATTAAAATCCTGCCCACTTGATAGAAAACAAGTCATACAACAGCATGTCCTAACCCCATTTACATGCCAATATATTTTGCATAAAGTCATTTTTTAATGTTTGCAAATAGGACGTGTCCCGCTTGACTCCTCGTCATTCCTCTCCTATAGAAATCACAGATGCCATTTAGTGCCAGAGGTTTCATTTTCTTCATTAAGATCGTTTTCAACAATCAACTTTACACAATCATGCATTGTAACAGATTACAAATACAAAAGCAACTGTTACTGGTTTGATATATTAGATTTTAAAAATTCAAAAATTTAAAAAATAAAAAGAAATAAAAAAAACACTGATAATTAAGGTGCCTTCGTGCACAGGTAGAGGCATCCTGGCATGATCGTGCGAACAGAGAATAAACCCATTAATACGACCATGACTGCTTTTTCTTTTCATTTAGTTCCCAGTCTACTGGGTCACAATAATAAATCATTCATTACAATTGAAATGATCAGAATTGAAACTACCTGTGCATAGTCTGAACCCGACACGATGATATCAGATGTCTCTAAATTCTGAAAATTGGATGCCATTTTTTGATCTTTATTTTTCTGACGATCAACTTTGCTCCAATAATTCAGGGTTCATACGGTCATGGAAAACCTGGAAAAGGCATGGAATTTTGACATGGCATTTTCCAGGCCTGGAAAAGTTTTGGAAAAACAGAAAAACACACAAAGTTTTGGAAAAGTCATGAAAATTAGTTTAACAAATATCTGTATACTTGAATTAGGGCTGGGCGATATTGGAAAAATCTGACATTACGATATTTTGTATTTCTGTGGTAAATATTGCGATGTGAATACAATTTCACCAGATGATTTAACAAGTTTATTTGGATTGATTGGGGGGATTTTGTAGGGGAGTGACTCTCGAATAATATATAACAAATAAATGACAAGCATAGATAAATAAAATATAGTAAAGATAAAAGTGAATTATAGTTTTCAGGTATTCACTAGGGCTGCACGGTGGCACAGTGGGTAGCACGTTCGCCTCACAGCAAGAAGGTTGCTGGTTCGAGCCTCGGCTGGGTCAGTTGGCGTTTCTGTGTGGAGTTTGCATGTTCTCCCCGTGTTCACGTGGGTTTCCTCCGGGTGCTCCGGTTTCCCCCACAAGTCCAAAGACATGCGCTATAGGTGAATTGGATAGGCTAAATTGTCCGTAGTGTATGTGTGTGAATGAGTGTGTAAGGATGTTTCCCAGTGATAGGTTGCAGCTGGAAGGGCATCTGTTGCGTAAAACATATGCTGGATAAGTTGGCGGTTCATTCCGCCGTGGCGACCCCAGATTAATAAAGGGACTAAGCCGAAAAGAAAATGAATGAATGAATGTATTCACTATTCAGGTACAGATATTGAATAATCAACACTGCGTAGTCTTCATTGTATATTAATTAATCTTTATTAAAGTTACAAAAAATTTCACACAGTTCACACAGTCACAGGCCTTAAAGGGACAGTTTACTCAAAGATTAAAATGTACTCACTATTTACTCACACTTCACTTGTTTCAATACTATACGAGTTATTAAATTATATTGTTTTTGTGTTCATTAAAAAAAAGGGGGCTGCACGGTGGCGCAGTGGGTAGCACGTTCGCCTCACAGCAAGAAGGTCGCTGGTTCGAGCCTCGGCTGGGTCAGTTGGCTTTTCTGTGTGGAGTTTGCATGTTCTCCTCGTGTTAGTGTGGGTTTCCTCCGGGTGCTCCGGTTTCCCCCACAAGTCCAAAGACATGTGGTATAGGTGAATTGGGTAGGCAAAATTTTCCATAGTGTATGTGTGTGAATGGATGTTTATGATTAAACTCTATATTAAACTATAATCCCAACATTGCATATCCTGCGATGTGACTATTGCGGATGCACACATTGCGATATCGATGCTGAAATGATATATTGTGCAGCCCTAACTTGAATATAGGTTAGTTGGCTTTCCTTCTTTTCTGTCCTTGGCCAAAAACTTGCTCTCACATTGTTAGTGCGGTGTAAGCATTATCTAAATCAGTTTTACATCGATATAAAAGCAAATTGAAACAAAATAGATTGTTGCGTGTTCTATGATATGCTGTAATAAATTTGAACATCATTGTTTTTCTTATTATTTACCATGTATATGTAGACATTACATGAAACATTACCTCATGAAAATGTACTTGAAAGTTCTGGAAAAGTCATGGAATTTTAGTAGTAAAAATGTGTATGAACCCTGATAATTACTCTCCTGCTCAGCAGACTGCTTCTAGCTCATTTAAGAAGACTCATTTATTACAATCTTCCATGACCCTTCTAGTAGTAGCCTCCTTTGACCTTAAGCGCGTATACTTTCTGTCACAGAGGCTGCACTTAAATCTTAACAAGCTGCATAGTCTCACAAATTTCAATGAAACAGATATGATTAATATACCTGTAATAAATAATTACGCAGCCTGCAATAATCAGGATTAACTTTATCCGTTCCCACATCCAACGACAGTATCTTTAATTATTTCAACAGTGGTTCCTGCACCTAAGCTTATTATTACTTCAGCATTCAATAATGTCTTTTTGATTTTAACAATTACTGGAACTTCATCTTCAATGATTTCTAATGCTGATATCCAATTATGCATGAAATGCCAATTGGGACCAATACTGACACCTTCAATATAACTGTCCACTAATTGGTTTAATTTTCGCTTAGCATGATAAACTTCTAATCCTATGACACTACAGTGTTTTTTCACCTGATTCTCGTACTTTGCCACAAGAGGGGGTACAGTTTCTTCACAAGGAATTATCGGTTTCGATTATTAGACACCCAATATTAGGTGATTACTTTTCAAATCGTCAGGCCAATGTCATATGTCCTTTAGCTCCCCCTTTTAACCAATTTGTTAACCTTCGTTTCCTTGATGTGTCATGTGTCAAGTTCCAGACTATCAGGCTACTCTCATTAGTCCAAAGTGTCTGATTTTTGTTCAGAATTTCAAGCCCAATCAGCTTTACATGAGTGGCCTTTTCAATTATTAGCCTCTCCCTGTCAGGATCTGCCGTTTTTAGTTTTACATGTTATGATTTTGTTTCACCACTAAATGTCCTCATTTCTCCCTGTCTTTTCTTTTGAGTTCTGTAATTTATGTGATTGATTGTTTTCCACCTGTGTCCTGTTATGTTGGGTGTATTTAAGTTGACTCATTTACTTGTTTCTTCGCTCGGTTACTGTTGATGCTAGTCCTTGGTAATCGTGAGTCTTACCCTGCTTTTCTTAGTATCTATTCAGAGTTTTATGCTGCATTGCCTTGTTTTGTTTTTGGAAGTGTTTTTCTCCTGCTCTAAGTGATTCCAGAGATATTTTGCCTGTTGGCCTTTTTGTTTATCCGTTTACTCAGTCCTTTTGTTATCTCTGCATTTTTTGTTTGTTCCAATTTTGGATTTTTTTTATTTTTGTAAATAAATCCATCACAGTGCAAGTACGGTCTCGCTGTTGGGTTCATTATCCTCCTGTGGCTCAGAGGTTGAGCATTCAGACATGCACTTGAGACCCGGGTTCAAACCCCGTCTCTGACACTCCCATTTAAATTTCACTTTGTTATTAACCAACCATTATATTTGGAAGGTATAAATAACGCACTTGGGCTTGAATGATTACACACCCAAATTCTGTCGGCAATGTATTTAACATACGACTTAGTCATTGTTTCAAAATCACTACTATTATAGATTTTGTTCTTTAAAGCTATTTCTTGATTTGGACATATCCAGTGTTCCATTTTTTTCTACACGTTTACACACATTTCGAGTCTCCTCTGTGCTTTGAGTTTTTATCTCTAATCCTCCTAAGATAACACCTGTCATAATAAGGAGAAAAGAAGCAGTTTTTAGTATACTCATCACAGCATCCCGGATGTGCGTCTTGGCACATCTCCGGCTATGCTCCTCTCAGGATCGTCTTTCTGCATGCTTCCATTCCATTCTTTTTCATATCCTAGTCTTTCCCTCGACTAATATTTTTAAAGATCCACTTTTTCAATTTCAATCAAGTTTATTTTACGATTCTTTATTAGGTTTCGGTTTTAATTTAGTTATATAAATGTTAACCCCCTCTATGCAGTCCCCGATTCCCATGTAACTCACTGTTACATTATATAGTACGGTTAGATCCAGAATTTGTATCCTGGATTTATCCTCTTCACTAGGCTCTCGAGCCATTAAGAGATACGACTGCGTGGATCTGATTATCTTAATCTGAGCTTTCCCTTCCTTGAAGGTTTGCCGTGCTCCATACACAGAATTGTTGGTTTCACTAAAATAGCTGGGTTCCTCTTTTCGTTCACATACTTTTATGCATTGATTGAATGTCATTTGTTTTGCTGTATTTATAATAGCATCAGACAATTCACATCTACACCATTTACTGTGATCAAGGAACCACACAAAGCCATTCCCTGTGCTCTTCTTGTAACTTCCAGTCTTTTACAGCTGCTATCTGACAGCTGCCTCCAGTCCACCTAAGTGGGTGAGATAAATCAGGCCATTTCAAAAACTGCCCTCCCGGGATTCCACCCGGGCAAAAAGACAGTTCCTTGAGTCTTTGGGCCATTAGTTTTGATTCTGCATTTGTCATGAGAGATATGGGATTTATTTCCCATTCAGTCATAATTTTCAACTAGGGCTCCTAGTGCCCTCCTGGATTTACGAGTCATCCAAATCTGTTTCTGGCTAATTAATTTTAGGCAGTTACAACTGGATAAACTCCTACATCTTTCACATGATGTAAATTCTTCCCCATCAAACAGGCACCGACACTCCCTTCCAAGGGTAATACATCGGTGTCTACAAGACTCACAACTTCTGCACATACATCCATCCTGGATTGATCTCATTTTGACTATTAAGACCCTGTGGCGAGCCTCTTCTGCATTGACCACAGATTGTGAGACCATGTATCACACATGCATCAATGTCACCACTTTTATCTCACTACGGGATATGGGGTCTTACTCCGTGCTGAATTAGCAACTCTGCTTTTCTTAGCCTATTTCCTAATAGGCCTTCAGCCACGTCATTGCTACATTAGGTATTTCACATATTGCACAATCCTTGATCCTCTATCTGGTTGCTGCCGTACCCTGTACTTCACCAGACCATCTTCCCAGTGCTTATATCATACTCTGGTTTAAGCCATTTCTTAATGGTTAAATGTCTAGATAAGCTCCTTACAATCCTAATGAAACCCTTCTGATTGTTAAGGTCTCCTACTAGGTTTGTTTTCAAAGGTCAGAATTTTTTCTGCCATTATTTGGGCTTTTTATTAAACCGCTGAGACTCTAGACACTGTTTGCTTCTAGTTGAACTGTATTTTTAAATAGCACAGATATAACTTTATCCTCTGTGCCCAGATTTCATTTGGATCTATGACCCTTTACTTTCCATTTTATTTATAGAGTATCTCCTAGATTCATCTGACTTTCTTCCTTTCGAAAAATTTTCGAAATCTTAATCTTTCAGGCATTGAAACGTCTGTAATAATTTCAAGCAATCAATTACCTGCTCTTCCCAATCTTTTTCCTGATCTTTCACGAACCATGCTTTTGATTCTTTGATCACTCGTTCAGCTATGCCATTGCTAGCTGTTGGTATTTTTTCTGATTTGATCAATTTTACACCTTCACTTTTTAGGAAGTTTTCTACTTCATTGCCCGTAATATTGTGAGCGTTATCCCCCTCTCACCCTATTCGTCTTTCCTCTGTATTTGAACCACTCAGTCAGGCTTTTGACCACTACCTGCTCTGTAGCTCTTTCACAGGGATATATCTGCGTGTAATTACTCGCATTGTCTGTTATTAAAAGAAAATTAAAAAATTTCTTCTTAGTTAGTGGTCTAAGAGGTCCAGCATAATCCATGCTTATTTCATCATTTTCCTGATCTGCTTTTATAGATCCATTGTCAGGTGTCTGTTCTGTGTTGTGATCATGTGCTCCTTTGTTCTATTTCCCGCCGTTTCCTAATGTTCATTAGTTTCACCTGTGTTCCTCTCCTGTGTGTTATCAGTTCCATTAGCCCGTGTGTATTTATACCGCTTAGTTTGTTTTCTTCGTTGTCCGGTATTGTACGTCATTCCTTGTGTCTTTACCCCATGAGCGTCATCCCTGTGAATTGTCTTCCTACGTGTGATTCCTGTGTTCCAGTTGTGAGTGTTCTGTTTGTAATAAATCTATGTGTTTTGATAAACTCCTGCGATCCTGTGCCTTTCTGAGAGACCAGGCGTGACATCCATATTCATTGTTACGTGAATCCATTCCTTTTCTGCAATTTGAACAATTCACTTTTATCCTATGATATTCTGACTTTGGGTTTTGTATATTTAACCCTAAAGCATGACAATATAATGCTAAATACTTTGTTGTAGGATGTTTTAATTCTTAAGTGTAATTTATCAAGCAAGTCTTTTTGACATTTTTGTTTCGTGACAGCCTGTACCTTTCGCACATAACTGTCTACTTCTTTATTCCCTATCGCAGCCGTAGTACTTTGTGACGTATGGCTGGTTTGATGAAGAACCGTAGGCCTAACCCCTCCGATCAGCCTATCAATTGCTCTCCAATCACTGGCCTGTTTTAACTCCTTCCCTTTGAAAGTATTAAAAGGATTATTTTTCCATGTGCCTAGGTTTTCTTCCACTGCTTTGTAAATATAGTCACTATCGGTTACTATATAACACTCAACATCATTTAGTTCTTTAGCTTTTTCTAAAGCTTTCCTGAAAGTTTTTACTTCAGCTGCTTGGGCACTCTGTCCCAACTCTAAACTACCTTTATCCATTTCGGTGATTTTACGACCTTTCTTTCTAATCCAACCCCACCTGGTCTGTCCTTGCTCACTTGTTCCATCAGTGTAATAGCAGACTTTATTTATTGGCACTTTGGTTGTCTTTGCCCTCTTGGGAATTTTCTCAGCTTTAAAACTGAACTGCGTGTCATTCGACCATTTTGCCCATGTGTGAGAGTATACATGTTTGTTCTCGCTTAAAATTACATTTTTTTGCCTCCCAGACTATTTGATCAATACCCTCACCTTTCGCTTTTACGATTATCTGTTGATCTAAAGCGAGGTTTTTAAGGGTCAACAATGATTTAGCAAGTGAGGCCAATATGTCAGCGCCACTTAAATTTAGCAATTTTTCGTGGTTTGCTGCCTTGCTATAGGAGATGAAGCTAACAGGGTGTTTCATCTTCTGAATTAGCAATTTTTACCACTAAAGGTTTTGTCTCGTCTCTTCTTACCAGACGACTGCTATTCAGTGCTTCATCTATAAGTTTAGTCTTTATTTCGGATAATTTCTCATTCTGATTCAAAATACCTCCTTTTGTCCCATTGTAAAAGGGGTTTTGCATGTTTAGCATATCCTGGGATTAAATCTCTCACAAAGTTTAATGTACCAAGCATGCTCTAAAGCTGTTTTAAACTGGTTATATTTCTCCCTTTCAATTCCTTTAATTTAGTTTCTGTAGTTTGTGACAGGAATCGTTCATTACCAGTTATTTGAAATCCTAAAAACTCTACACTGTCTTTAGCAATTTCCATTTTCTTGTAATTTAACCTGAATCCTTCTTTAGTCAGGCGGCTCAAGGTCTCATCTAATATGTTAAGATGTTCCTCTTCATCATTTGTGACTATAAGAATATTGTCTATATAAATCACAATAGTTAGGCCTTTAAGAACCTCCATCATTATGGCTTGAAAAGCATTTGGAGAGTTCGAAAATCCTTGTGGTAAAACATTATATACATACTATTTATTCTCAAAGGTAAATGCTGTGCGAGGTCGGCTCTCAGGCCTTAACGACACAGACCAAAATCCGTTTGCAAGATCTATTTTTACACCTTTTTGCTTTAGTTCCTCTATTGTAATTTTTAGTTCTGGCAGAGCCCTTTTATTAATAGGGTATTGTCTCTGCGGTGATGGAATACCACCTTTGACTTCATACTGCCATTTATCAGATAATTTTCCGCAATCATTTTTACTTCCAGCCGCATTTATTTGATATTTTCGTAATATATGACTTTAATAGGCGCGGCTTTACTGGTATCACCCATTCTTTGTATTTCCTGCTCCAGGCTTACTCGTTTCAACCAGCCTATTTCTCTGCTTCTCAATATTCTGCTAGCATCTTTTAGTGTCATTAAATTATTAACACCTTTGATAATTTGTACATTTTTCCAATCATAAACTGTATGCGTTTCTACTTTAACTCTAAAATCTTTGATATTAAAGGCTGTTTTAGTTTCTTTGGCTTCTTTAGGCAGGAGATTTACCACCATAACATCTGCTCCTGTGTCAAGGTCAAACATTATTCCTTCATAGTATATGTTCAGATTCATGTCTGCCGTTTCTTTAACCTGGTCAGACATTATGGCCGTTTTCCCTCAGGCATTAGACACATCCCTCAGAGTCAGGCATCCCTATTCTTCTCGAGATTTGGCTGTCTTTTTGTTACTGTTAACAACCTTCTCGTTGTTTTTTAACTGCTTTAGTTTTATTCTTAGTTTTAGACTTTTCTTTGAGTTCCTTTTGTCTATCGTTTCCTGTCTCTGTTCTGGGGTCATTTTTCAGGTTACTCCCTCCAGATTTTTGTTTGAAATCTGCAGTTTTTTTTGGAATTTACTTTTATTCTTTCCTTTTTCCTGAGCTTTTTGGTTCTGGCTCCTGTCACTGGTTGTTTTATATTCAGCTCTCTGTCTTTGCGGCTTCTCTTTTCGAGCAGGCTGGGCTCTCTGAGCTTGTGCCTTCTGAGGCTGGGCTTTCTGTTTTTCAGTAATTATCTTTCTTTTTCTCTCCCATCTAATGGCAAAGTTAGATAGTTCCACCCAGGCGATTTCTGGCCCTAACAGTTTTGCATCTGATAATCCAGGCATTAAATCTGTCACCTCTTGGAGTTCTCTTATCAGCGCATACACTGATTCAACTTCCCCCTGTCTGTCTAAGCAGTAGGGGTAAACTCCAATTGATTTTATCATTTCAGCTCGTTCAATCTTCTCGTCCTCCAGGGTTTTACCTAGTATAGTTCCTAACTGCAGCCGTACTGTGGCTGGGGCAATTTTCTTTTTGGTATGATGTACTATCATAGCCTCAATCAATTTGTTATCAGCTTTGTAAAGTTCGCCCATTTTGACAATTTCTTGGGCTTTCTCCATAACTGATGCCCCAGAAGAGAATGTTATTTGTGTTAACGGGTACAGAGCCCTGTCCCTTAACTCACTAACCGCCTGAGATGATTTTTTTTATTATTGCTAGGTTTCCCTAACATCACTGATTTACGAACTGAACACTCTTCGTCATAAATGACTATATTAGTTTAAATGAAGCAACTCCTTTAGGATTCTTATATAAGCATGAGGCTCTTCAGACTGGTCGTGGTGGTGGAGTTGCATCAATCTTTACTGATATTCTTAATGTTAATCAGAGAAACGGACTTATGTTTAACTCTTTTGAAGTATTGGCACTTAATGTTATGCTTCCGGATATTATGAAAAAACCTATATTATCTCTCGCTTTAATCACCATATATAGACCCCCGGGACCCTATGTCAATTTTCTAAAAGAGTTTTCGGATTTTATTTCTGACTTACTAGTTAAAACTGATAAAATACTAATTGTAGGAGACTTTAACATTCACATAGATGATGCTAACGATACATTAGGGCTCGCGTTTACAGATTTACTATCACTTGGGATAAAGCAAAACGTTGTTGGTCCAACCCATCGCTTAAAGCATACATTAGATCTAATTTTGTCTCATGGACTTGAGGTCATTGATGTAGACATTATACCACAAAGCGATGATATAACAGACCACTACCTCTTACTATATAAGCTGTGTTTACCTGAAATTAGCAGACCTGCACAGATATATCGCCCTGGTAGAACTATCGTCCCGTCCACTAAAGATGAATTCACAAATAACTTACCTGATCTTTCTCTATTTCTAATCGCACCCGCAAACGCAAATGACCTTGATGTAGTAATCAGCAGTATGGATGCTATCTTTACTAACACACTAAATACTGTGGCACCCATCAAATTAAAAAAGGTTAGAGAGAATAAAACTACACCATGGTATAACAGTCATACTCGCGCTCTCAAAACAGCAACCCGTGCCCTGGAACGTAAGTGGAAAAAAACTAAATTAGAGGTCTTTAGAATTGCGTACAAAGATACTAAGTCCAGCTATAGGAGGGCTCTAAAATCCGCCAGGGCTGAGCACCTCCGCAAACTGATAGAAAATAATCATAACAATCCTAGATTTTTATTTAACACCGTTGCTAAATTAACAAATAATCTGTCATCTTTGGAACAAAATGTCCCACCGCAAATTAGTAGTGATGACTTTATAAATTTCTTCAGCGATAAAATAGAAGGTTTCAGACAGAAAATAGAAGATGTTAAACTTTCGGCACCGCCTTATACTTCAGATCCATTAAACATTCCACTGAACCAAAATAATCTACAGTGCTTCAAAATCATAGAACAGGAAGAGCTAGATAAACTTATAAATGCTTCTAAACCAGCTACATGTATGTTAGACCCAATTCCAACTAAATTACTGAAAGAATTGCTACCTGTAATAGGAGAACCTCTTCTTAACCTCATCAACTCTTCTCTATCTTTAGGCCATGTTCCAAATCCTTTCAAGCTAGCTGTTATTAAGCCTATTATTAAGAAACCACAACTGGACCCCAGCAACTTAGCTAATTATAGGCCTATTTCAAATCTTCCATTTATGTCTAAAATACTAGAAAAAGTTGTTTCTGCCCAATTATGCTCCTTTCTGCAGATGAACAATGTTTTTGAAGTGTTTCAGTCAGGTTTCAGGCCTCATCACAGTACAGAAACCGCATTAGTGAAAATAACCAACGATTTACTCTTAGCTGCTGACCAAGGGTGCATCTCGTTATTAGTTTTACTAGATCTCAGTGCTGCATTTGACACCATCGACCACAATATCCTCATAGATCGCTTAAATTCTACAGGTGTCCGGGGACAGGCTCTACAATGGTTTAAGTCATACTTAACTGACCGTTACCAGTTTGTAAATATAAATGGACAGCTTTCTCAGGTCAGGCCAGTACAGTATGGGGTGCCTCAAGGATCAGTTTTAGGCCCTTTGCTGTTTACAATATACATGCTACCCCTGGGAGACATTATAAGAAGACACGAGATCAGCTTTCACTGCTATGCAGATGATACTCAATTATATATTTCAACAAAACCTGATGAGACGTCTGAACTGTCTAAGCTAACTGAATGTATTAAAGATGTTAAAGACTGGATGACCAACAATTTCCTTCTCTTAAATTCAGACAAAACAGAATTATTACTTATTGGGCCTAAATCCTGTACGCAGCAGATCTCACAACTCGACCTGCAATTAGAGGGACACAAAGTTAGCTTTAGCTCTACTGTAAAAGATCTGGGTGTTATACTAGACAGCAATTTAACCTTTGTAAATCATATCTCCCATGTCACAAAAACAGCCTTCTTTCATCTGAGAAATATCGCTAAGTTACGAAGTATGCTATCCATCTCAGATGCAGAAAAACTAGTTCATGCTTTCATGACTTCTAGGCTGGATTACTGTAATGCTCTGTTCGCTGGTTTCCCAGCATCCTCTATTAATAAACTTCAGCTAGTACAAAATGCAGCTGCCAGAGTTCTTACCAGGTCTAGAAAATATGATCATATCACCCCAATTTTATCTTCCTTACACTGGCTGCCTGTTAAGTTCCGTATTGATTATAAAATATTGCTTCTTACCTATAAAGCTTTAAATAATTTAGCACCTGTTTATCTAACCAACCTTCTGTCTCGCTACAATCCAACCCGCTCTTTAAGATCTCAAAACTCAGGGCTGCTGGTAGTACCTAGAATAGCAAAGTCGAGTAAAGGTGGTCGAGCCTTTTCATTTATGGCTCCTAAACTCTGGAATAGCCTTCCTGAAAATGTCCGAGGCTCAGACACACTCTCTCAGTTCAAAACTAGATTAAAGACCTATCTTTTTAGTAAAGCATACACTCAATGCATTGCATAACGGTATGATGCATGAATGTGCTCCACGCAGGTTTTTGCATCTCGTTTATATACACTATGAACAGCAGCTACGCTAATTATTCTCTTTATTCTCTATTTCCACCTGGGGATACTCATCCCGAGGCCCCCAGAGACTATGCAGTGCCACTAATGCAATCCAAGACCTGTGAAGAGATGACCCCAAGGTTTCCATAATCCCAGACCGGGCCGTATCCTGAGGAGCTGCTGTGGTGGTCATGGAGGAGTGGAGAGAAAAGGACTGATTCCTGTGAGACCCCAGTGAAAGACGAGTCTTCTCTGACGTCCAGCGTTATCCAGCCTCCGGCGCCTAGACTGCAGCTCTGCACAAGACGTTTGGCCATAGGAGAAATGGTCGTGCCCAACTGAGCATGGTTTCTCTCTAGGTTTTTTTTCCTTCACTTTCGCAAAATGGTGAAGTTCGTTCCTCGCCGCTGTCGCCACTGGCTTGCATGGTTCGGGACCTGTAGAGCTGCGCATCGATGGATTTGCTCTTCAGTGTTTGGACTCTCAGCAGTGAAAATTAAACCACACTGAACTGAACTGAACTTAAACTCTAAAAACTGAACGGACACCATTCCATTTCACTATAATCTTCTATGTGAAGCTGCTTTGACACAATCTACATTGTAAAAGCGCTATAGAAATAAAGATGAATTGAATTGAATTGAATTGAATAAATTTCAGTACTCTCTGCTTTGCTTGACTCACTCGACAGAGGGCTGTCGTATTTCTTTTTTTGCCTTAGCTATTTTCTGCCTTCCTTTAGTCTCCGGTGAGCTTTCTTTTGCGAAATATTTCCTCATTTTATTAACAGTCCCTAGTTTTGGGGCTTGTTCGCTCGATGAATCTTCATCTATTAATCCTGCCCAAATCATTCCACTGACTATCGCTTGTAATCCGTCTGCCCATTTACGGATCAAAGTTTGGCCTTCTGAGTATATCAGTTCCTCCTAATATCTCACCTGCAGTACGAGATATTAGCCGAATCTAGATATATCTCTTTCTTGTTCTGCCTTCTGCAAACCTTTTTAAGGTGAACTTTGAACCTAGACGAATTATTTGACTCCCTGTCTGCAAAAAGCGACAATCTAAATGTGCTGGAGCCTTTCTCTCTTTAGAGGTTGCTCTAGCATTTTTCTGCCTAATTCTGGCTCTTATTTGTGAAACGCTATCATCATCTGATGACAAGTCTGTGTCACTCGAAGTGTCCTTTCTCAAGGGGCTTAGCTAGTCTATGAGCCATAGCTGTGCCTTTTACTGGAATTAATGGACTCTTTTTAGCCCTCTCTTTATTTCTTCACACTTCATCATACGCTGTGCTTGTTGTCGACCCCACCGCGGGGGAACCCTTTCTTCAGCGTCAGTCTCTGTCTCTCTCCTCATTGTCTGAGGTGAGAATGTAACTTTTGATCTGTACTGGGTACCTTTATTAATATGGTCACCCAGAATAGAGCCTGGTTTTACATACTCTGATTACGCATAGAATTCAGAATTTACAGTCGTGTTATTATTTAACACTTGTAATCTGCCTCTGAATTGTTCTGCATATTGTGCTGGGCCTATGTGGTTATGTAAAATTACATATGCTTGTCCACCGGTGCCCATTGCCTTGTCTATGGCATCGCACAATTCCTGCCAGTTGTTTTCTTGATCATTTACGCCTATGTAAACACAAATACCTATCGTACACGATTGAGTTGAAACATGCAAAGGATTCTCCTTTTTACGCACTTTCAACTCCTCAGTTGAGATCTGATGGATTTGTATGCCAGAAGTTGCAGTCATGTTTTCTTTTGTACAGGATATTTAATAGATCCTTCTTAGGTCTACGTGCACTTTATCCTTATACCTATTCGAGAGATTTCTTTTCGGGCATCCCCTTATTTCTCTCTAATCTAATTATATTCCTTTAAGCTCGTTTTACAAAATAACTATGGTCCTCGCTGGGCCCTCCATGTGCTGGATTGTCTTTATCTAATACCCTAATTAAATAAAGAAACCAGAATCCTCTCTTGGCTATATTTCTTAGCTAGAGTTTTGTTTAGGACCATCTATTGTAATGTTGTTCAAGGAATAAATCAGATTCATACCTTACCACACAAGGTAACTTTGATGGGTTCTGCAAATGAAGCCAATGTCCACTCCAGTGAAGAAAATTAATAAAATACACTTTTATTAATAAAATAAAATCCAGTGAAAAAGGAGAATAAACACAAATACAATAACAAAACAAAATCCTTTACTTTATCCTCCATTGAGAATAAAGGGCCTAAGACATTCAGTATAGAGAAGTCAGAAGCGCAAGGCTGGTCTGTATATTCCAGCTTTTTATAGCCATCATGCATAGATACTATTGCTACCGTAGAGTATATTACTAAACGTGAATCAACATTTGGGCAGTTTTAGGGCTATTCTTGCACTGCCATGCGTTCCAGCTGGATAATCATCTCATCTTTTGGGGGTAAAGTTCCCATATTTCTTCCAGATAGTCCGCTTGACCTTCGGGCTCTCTGTCGGAGGCGCCGTTCCTTTCTCTTGCGTTTCGTTTCATCGCTAATAACTGTTTTCTTAAGCATAGGGACATCCGAATACACAAGTGAAGTTTTGTGTCTTGTACAATTAATGTCATTAAACCAACCAGACACCACAACATGGATAATTGAATATTAATCAAATGATGTCATTACGCTGCTGTGCTGTCAGCCAATCGTTGCATTGCTGATCATGATTTCGAGGATCGATAGATCTGTCCTTTACAACACACACAGCGATCTCAGATCAGTTTATCCAGACATTTTAATCTAATTCGCAAACTAAAAGATCCAGGATCTGCAAAATCATCTTAGATCATTTAAGCGAGGTACGAAGAACGGACCCCGGGTCTGCATCCAGACCCCTCTCGCTCAAGCACGCAACAGTTGAAGAGAATCTAACCAAATGGAATGAAAATGCCAAAAAGATATTTATTTAAAGGTTACAAAAATTATTTAAAAAAATAAAGTTTAAAGGGTTTTCCAGTGATGGGTTGCAGCTGGAAGGGCATCCGCTGCGTAAAACATATGCTGGATAAGTTGGCGGTTCATTCCACTGTGGCCACCCCAGATTAATAAAGGGACTAAGCCGAAAAGAAAATGAATGAATGAAGTTTAAAGGGGCACAAATGTAACCCATATGTAAATTAAATGTCCATACAAGGTCCAAAATAACAACCCATAACATAAGATCAAATTCCAAAATAAACAAAATGATATAATTGGAGAGTAAGCCAAAGTAGATCTCAAATGATCCTCCGAAGCAGTCCAGTGGAACATATCTTTACGGCTCCTTTAATAGGACGACAAATTAGCCGCACCTGCTCATTCTGATGACCTATTAACAAAAGAAAGGAAAAACCTAGGAACCAGAACTAACCAATCACAAACCTGTAACACTACGCAGAATGATTTCAGTTATTTCACAGCTACAACAGTCAAAAATCACAGCAAAACACAGCAGAAGGCTTTGGATGAGATGTGGAAGAAATTAGTGAAGCCTTGTGTCAACAATGGTTTTACCCATACTCGAAAAATGGTCCTCTGCTTTTAACCCATCCAAGTGCACACACACATTTTGAGTGAAGAGTGAGAGCACACGCACACAAATACACACAGTGAGCACACACCCCGAGCAGTGGGCAGCTATTGCTTCCAGTGCTCAGGTGGGTATCAAAGATGGAGAGAGTGCGGTTGATTCCATCTTCTATTCCTGCCGGGAATTGAACCTTTCGAAGTTCAACTCCCTAACCATTAGGCCACAGCTGCCCCTGAATCACACAGGAGCGACAAAAACCTGACAAATGTCTGAAAATACAACATGTCTTTAGGTGTGAGATCCATACAAGTAGAATAATTGATTCAACGTTCTGTTGAATTATTTGAAAATAACGTGTAAAATGAAGTGTAATAGCCACTCTGCTTCCCGTCGCAATCTTGGATGTACATTATTTTCCAAATATTCATTGGTCCATCGTCAGTTATTGTTAACAGTACTCCCAATGAACAAAATAATGACCTAACACAGGGATGTCAAACTCAATTCCTGGAGGGCCGCAGCTCTGTAGAGTTTATTTCCAGCCCTGCTTTAACACACCTATCTGTAGGTATCAAACAAGCCTAAAGTACTCAATTGGTTTGATCAGGGGTGTTTAATTAGGGTTGGAACTAAACTGTGCAGAGCTGCGGCCCTCCAGGAACTGAGTTTGACACCTGTGACCTAACAGGTCATAATGAACTAACCTAACATGGCCTTAATAATAAAAATGCTTTAAATGCTTTTCAGAACTATGCATGCCTAAACACCAATCTCTGTTTTTGTTGGTCTAGCCAAGAACTTATTCCGGGTGATGTTTCGTTGTGGAGGACAAACGCAGATGCACTGCTTCCAGGCCAGCGACGCATTCAACAAACAACAGTGGCTCAACTGCATTCGACAGGCTAAAGAAGCAGTGGGATCTGCAGAATCGGAACCATCCCGAACCCCTCAGATGGACAGAGAGAGGCAGCGTAATGACTGCTCAGACTCTAGCATGATGGACACCATGGAGGATTTGAGCTCTGAATACCCACAAATGGACCTCGCAGACATAACCGTCAGCCCCGTGAAAGAGTGAACGCCACGCTGTGCTTAAACATTTGTGGTTCTGCTTAACCAGCGATCCTGTTCAGTATTGTGTTATGAAATAGCCGCCATTCAGGAGGCACTTCTCTGGAACTTCAGTTTCTTAAAGGATCAGTTAATTTTTTTTAGAATTTCCTCACCTGCTTGTCATCCAAGATGTTCATGTCTCATTCGAAAAGAAATTAAGGTTTTTGAGGAAAACATTTTTCTTCAATGGTGCTCAGTGGTCTGAACTTGAACAAACTGCAGTTTGAGTGCAGCTTCAAAGGGCTCTTAATGATCTCATGATGAGGGATAAGTGTCTTATGCCGAGTTCACATTGCAAGATTTTAGCTCTGATTTTCACTCGCTGACAGCTTTGGTGAAATTGCAGACAATAGTTTGAAATCCGAGGCAAATCGGTGCTCATTCACACGAGCGACAGTCGCACAGTCTGAATTATCAAAGATGTTGTCTGAGAGAATCGCAGACGTGTTGCTGATGCCTGTGAAATATTTGTCATACTAAATATCTGCCTGTTGCGATCTGAAAATCATGCTGTGTGAAATGAGTTCTGACTGAAAAACGCATCAACGATGACCTACACCCAATGAGAGAGAAAGATACAGTACAGCGGGGAGAAGTTATAAATCACAATATCAGAATAAAGAAGCTTTACAATAACATTAAACAGAAACCAAGAAGAAACATTTGCTTGAGCAGCCGCACATTGCAACACTATTTATTGTAATGTAATGTAATGTGTATTTATATAGCGCATTTATCGTGTATGGCCATACACCCAAAGCGCTTCACAATCATGAGAGGGGGGTGTCTCTCCACACCACCACCAGTGTGCAGCATCCACTTGGATGATGCGACGACAGCCACAGGACAACGGCGCCAGTGCGCTCACCACACACCAGCTATTGGTGGAGTGGAGAGACAGTGATAGAGCCAATTCGGTGGATGGGGATGATTGGGAGGCCATGATCGGTAAGGGCCGATGGAGGGAATTTGGCAAGGACACTGGGGTTACACCCCTGCTCTTTATGAGAAGTGCCATGGGATTCAGAGAGTCAGGACCTCGGTTTAACGTCTCATCTAAACGACAGCACTCACTGACAGTATGGTGTCCCCATCACTTTACCGGGGCATTAAGACTCAGACCGCAGGTTAAGAGCCCCCTGCTGGCCTCACTAACACCACTTCCAAAAGCAACCTAGTTTTCCCATGTGGTCTCCCATCCAGGTACTGACCAGTCTCAGCCCTGCTTAGCTTCAGTGAGTAACCGTCTTGGGCTGAAGGGTGATATGGCTGTGGCTGAAATTATTAAAATTATTATTATTATTATTTTTTCATTTAATTTTTAAAATTTAATTATTACAATTATTTTTTCACACAATCCTTGTTCCCTGCATCTACCCAACAATTTCCTCCTCCAAAATATTTTTCCTTTTTGCCCTTTCACTGCAAATCAGCGCACAGACCGTTTGAATTGAAAATGATTAAAAATACTCATTGCAGGGTACCATTTCCAGTGAATGGTACCCTGCCACCCTACCACATGGTCTTGAGTTATTTTCTTATCACTTCTCGTGAGTGTTTGCGAGCCAGACAGAGTTGTGGGCAATTGTTTCTAGTGAAGTCCTGCAGTGCATGTCCTCCTGTCACTGATCCATCGGTTTGAACACAGCAGAAACAGCAGAACACTACTCCAAATAGTCATGCAGTGTGAAAACAACAGCGGAAATCCGGAGATTTTTAAAATCATGCAGTTTCGATCTCGACAATGTCATTTTCTTAACAAATTACAAATTGATGTACTTTTTAACCACAAAATCTTGTCTGGCTCGAGTTCTGGAATGCATAATTTTGTGGTTAAGAAGTGCAACCCAGGCTCATTCTGATTACGTACCCCTATATACATTTTTAGAGAGAGCAAAATACGTCCCAGGAGCTATTCTCACCCTATTTACTTGTTTATTTTATTTTTTAACTTTTGTTTTTGTCTTACCTGCTTTCTGGAACCGTTCTTCGCCGGACTCAAACCCCGTTGTCTCGCTCAACTCAAGTCCGCTGACGTGCATGTCGAGCTACCGAACCAACTGGTGACAGCGGAAAAGCGATCCATACGGAGGTAAGCAGTCAGCTGGTAAGCGAGAAAAAGAACGGTGCCCCGTAGCGTTCGTTTTAAAGATCAAATGCAGCCATACGTACATAATTTGCGATCTCCAGAAATGTATATAGGGCTACGTTTTCAGAATGAGCCTATGTTGAAAAAGTGTATACAATTAAAACTTTTATTAAAATGATCAGTCATTTTGCTCAAACACCGCAGTTTACAGTCCAAACCACTGAACACCATAAAAGTCCTCTATATGGAGAAACAGTCCTGCATGTTTTCCTCAAAAACCCTAATATCTTTTGGACAGAATAAAGAAATTAACATTTCGGATGACAAGACGGAGAGAGTAAATTGTGAGAATTTTCATTCTGGAAGTGAACGAATCCTTTAAAGGGACAGTTCACCCAAAAATGAAAATTCTGTCATCATTTACTCAGCCTTCACTTGTACTAAATCTGTTTTAGTTTCTTTCTTCTGTTGAAAACAGATGATATTTTGAAGAAAGCTGTAACCACTGACTTCCCACTATGACTACTGACCAAGTCAATGGTTAGGGGTTTCAGCTTTCTTTAAAATATATTATTTTGTGTTCAACAGAAATAAGAAACACATAAAGGTTTATAACCAATTGAGGGTGATTTAATAGTGAGTAAATATTTTTGGGTGAACTATCCCTTTAACTTTGACGTCACTTTGTTATACTTGTGCCTTTCTTTGACTCTTTCTCTGACTATTTGTCTACATTGAGAATGTGCCGTCTGCGTTCCGCATCTGTAACACTGGATCTGCCTTTTCACTTTAATAAAGTCAAACACACTACTGTCTCAGCAAGAACACACACACTGGTTTGAAGGTGAAATGTTGTTTGGGTGTTTAATCAGTAATCACCTGTTTAGAATAGACCAGTTGAATGTTTTCACGAGTTGAGGGAATTCCATACGGTGGAATCCATTTCTATATGGTGCTCTGAATAAGGACCATTTATTACACATATTCATCTCATGTCACAGCACTGCAGATTAAACATTTGGGTAACACTTTACATGAAGCGGGTGTTCATAAGCCTGCTATAAAACCTTTATAATCATGATCACGCATGTAGGGAATATGAGGGAGTTTTTATTCATGCTTATGACGATCATTAAGTGTCATTAGCTCCGTTATGTCATTTTAAGTGCAAAGATGACATCGTTTGAGATGTCTTTGTTATGACAACTTAACAAAAACATAAATAATCATGACATGTCATAGGACTTGTCATAAATCTGTCATAAACATGATTGTCATGAAGCCATCATACCATTGGTGTCCAAACTCGATCCTGGAGGGCCGGTGTCCTGGAGAGTTTAGCTCCAACCCTAATCAAACACACCTGAACCAGACAATCAAGCTCTTACTAGATATACTAGACACTTACAGGCAGGTGTGTTGAAGCAAGTTGGAGCTAAACTCAGCAGGACACCGGCCCTCCAGGACTGAGTTTGGACACCCCTGCATTATACAGTAATTGTGTCATGAATGGTATAACAGCATCAATAATATTTCTGACCTCAACTATACAGTGGTACAAATGTAATTTTTGTCATCAAAATGGCGTTAAATATTATTGATGCTGTTCTAAAATTATTTGAGAGTATTAACACTTCTAATGAGAGATGCTAATGAGATATTCAGTTTGTTCACTGAAAAAGATGATCAGACATTTAAAATGACAATCATGTTCATGACAGGTTTTGTTGTCTTGGTAGTGTCAAGTTGTCATGATAAAGACAAAGACAGGTTATGTATGATATGCTGTATTTGTTTATGTCAGTTTGTCATAACAAAGACATCTCAAACAATGTCATCTTTGCATTTAAAATGACATAACTTAGTGAACGACACTTAATGGCAGTTGTCATAAGCATGCATAAAATCTCATGACCTTTCATATCCTGATTATAAAGGTTTCCATACTATTGTCACGTATTAGTTTGGAATTAAAACTAATTCTTTAAGGCACTTTTGAATCTCAGATATGAATTTTAATTGTGATGGAGACTGATTGACTTTCTGAACCTTTGGAGTTGTCAACTGTAGCAAACTGTTGGAATACACTGTAGCATAAATGGAAAAGGTCTGACGTGCCATCAATCTGTCATAGTGTTTTTGTGTGTGCAAACAGACAACCTAGTATGCTGTAAAGAAAACAACCTTTGCCAAAAAAAAAAAGTGTTTGGTGTTTCTGTTTGCTCAGGTTTACTCTCTAGGTCTCGTTTTCTATTGTCAGACATGAAACTATCCAAAAAGCCTTTTATTCTGTTTCTTTTAAATTCCTCATTTCTTGATCTCAAACCTCCAGTGTTGTACGGAAATATATGATATAAGATGTTTATTTATAGTTTGTTTTTCACCTGATTTACCATGTAGTGTTTCTATTTGGTTGCTTTTGGATTAAAAGGAAATTATTAGATTGAACTGAAGAGCGAGTTTCAGTTCCGGAATTCAGAAATGATGTGAAAAGAAGGATTTGGAAGAGCCATGTGGTAAATTGGGATGTAAATGTATGTTTAATAAATGGGATATGTTGAATGGTGTGTAACAAAATTAAGAAACCCAAATAAAATGTGTCAAATCTTAAATTTGTTTTGATTTTATTGACTCACAAAATGTTCAAATTAGCTTGAATTAGAACTGAAATTGGCTTGAATTAGCCAACATAGGCTAATGGTTCCAGAAAGCAGGTAAGACAAAAGCAAAAGCCAAAAAATTTAATAAACAAGTAAATAACAGGTGAGAATGTGGTAAAATCTAAAAACGTGGTAAAAATCAGGCGAGGGCTTTTCTTTTTCTGGATTGCTTTTGAAAACACTGGTGGTTGGGTTTAGGGAAGGGGGTGTACGGGTCAATCTGTGCTTTTGAAAACACTATTGGTTGGGTTTAGGGAAGGAGGAGGGTGGG
Organism: Danio jaintianensis; assembly: GCA_903798115.1. Taxonomy (NCBI): domain Eukaryota; kingdom Metazoa; phylum Chordata; class Actinopteri; order Cypriniformes; family Danionidae; genus Danio; species Danio jaintianensis. The sequence continues at coordinate 258,300 of CAIGQV010016850.1, read as the reverse complement.
TCAGTCAGTCAGTTGACAGCGGCATCTGGTGGATTTACGCGAGAAGAGCAGCCGCGAATGGCACTCACGAGAGAAATTTGCAACCCAGGCTCATTCTGAAAACGTACCACTATATACATTTCTGGAGAGCGCCAAATGCGTCCCAGGAGCTACGTTTTTTTGCAGTTTTTGTTTTCGTGAATCCACCAGAGGCTGCTGTGTATGCTTTTTCAGATCTCAAATTTCTCTTGCTAGTGCCATTCGGACGTGCTGTTCTCATGTAAATCCACTAGAGGCCACTGTCGACTGACGGAATGACTGACCCACCCTCCTCCTTCCCTAAACCCAACCAATAGTGTTTTCAAAAGCACCAATTGACCCGTACACCCACTTCCCTAAACCCAACGACAGTTTTAGAAAGCAATCCAGAAAAAGAAAAGCCCTTGCCTGATTTTACCACATTTTCAGATTTTACCACATTCTCACCCTGTTATTTACTTGTTTATTTTATTTTTTGGCTTCTGTTTTTGTCTTACCTGCTTTCTGAAACCGTTCTTCGCCAGACTCGAACCCCGCCATCATGGACAACTCCTCTCTGTGTCTTAAGTCCGCTGACATAAATGGCGAGCTAACCAGACAAACTGGTAACAGTGGGAAAGCCATCCATACGGAGGTAAGCGGTCAGCTGGTTAGCGCGAAAAGGAACGGCGTCATACCGCACCGTAGCGTTCGTTTTAAAGATGAAATGCAGCCATACGTATTACATAATTTGCGATATACAGAAATATATATAGGGCTACGTTTTCAGAATGAGCCTATGTTGGAAATTTGAGATCTGAAAAAGCGTACACAGCGGCCTCTGGTATATTCGAGAAAACAAAAACTGCAAAAAAGTAGCTCCTGGGGTGTATTTGGCGCTCTCCAGAAATGTATATAGGGTACGTTTTCAGAATGAGCCTGGGTTGCAATTAGCTTGCATATTATTGCAAATATATATATTTTTTTTATCCATTTGTCAGAAGGTTTTTCATTATTTAAATAGTAATAAAATCTATCATGTTTTTTTCCAGAATAATTTTTGACATGTGTATTTAAAAAAAAAAATCGAAATGTGGGCGACATGGTGACTCAGTGGTTAGCACTGTCACCTCACAGCAAGAAGGTCACTGGGTCAGTTGCCATTTTTGTGTGATGGAGTTTGCATGTTCCCTCCGTGTTGGCGTGGGTTTCCTCCGGGTGCTCCGGTTTCCCCCACACTCCAAAGACATGCACTATGGGTGAATTGAATAAACTAAATTGACCGTAGTGTGTGTGTGTGTGTGAATGAGTGTGTATGGATTGCACACCCAGTACTTGGTTGCAGCTGGAAGGGCATCCGTGTAAAACATATGCTGGATAAGTTGGCGGTTCATTCTGCTGTGGCGACCCCAGATGAATAAAGGGACTAAGCCGAAGGAAAATTACTAAATGAATGAAATCGAAACTTTATTGCTCATACACATGAAGTTTTAATATAATCTCTATGGATGTAAAATACCCTCTGAGTTCTTTGCTTTGCCTTTGCTTTCAGAAATGTTTTGATGCCGAGGTCTGAAGTTTGAGTTCAGCTTTGCATGTTTACTTACTGTTTATCACAATGGAAAATAATGAGCTGGGACTGCTGAGTCCCTCTAGTGTTTCTCCAGTGCAGTCGATCACATGTTCATAATGAGGACCGCAGGGAGCCAGATGTTAAAAACACTCAACTCTATTTACTCTGCTCTTATTTGACTATCAGTGCACAACCTTTCAAATGATATAGTTGTTTCTTTATAAACATTTGATTGCACATGCCACCGTTCAAAAATGTGGGGATGCGAGATCACTTAATGGTTTGCAGTAAGCTTTATATGTTCACCACAGCCACAATTATTTAATCACAGTATTTAGTATTTAATTACAGTCAAATAGGAATATTGTGTTGCAAAATTATAATACGTTCTCTTTTTATATTTCAAAAGTTGCATTTTAAATTCAGTATAGAAAACTCTTGTGCTGTTTAATATATTCATGGATATTAACAGTGTTTGAATAGAAGGTTAAGAACAAGATTGGTCAATTTAAATGCAAGAAAAATCTCATGCGCTGACCCTAAACCTTTGAATAATTAATTCATTCACTTTCCTTCGGCTTAGTCTCTTATTTATCAGGGGTGGCCGCAGCGGAATGAACCGCCAACTATTCCAGCATATGTTTTACTCAGCGGATGCCCTTCCAGCTGCAACCCAGCACTGGGAAACACCTATAAACTCATTCTCACACACACTCATACACTACAGCCAATTTAGCTCATCCAATTCACCTATAGTGCATGTGTTTGGACTGTGGGGGAAACCGGAGCACCCGGAGGAAACGCACGCCAACACGGGGAGAACATGCAAACTCCACACAGAAATGACAACTGACCCAGCCAGGACTCGAACCAGCGACCTTCTTGCTGTGAGGCGACAGTGCTAACCACTGAGCCACCATGCCGCCCCCTTTGAATAATAATGAATAATTTTTTTTCCAAATAATTTTATTCTCCTATGTAAAATGTATGCCTACAAAAAGTTTCATTTGCATTTGTAGGTAGAGTATCAAACCCAATTTTTTTTTAAGCTCAGCTCATATTACTAAGAGCAGAGTGTCTTGAGACTGAAATAACTCCTTCAGGACGATTATTACTATTGATGATGCAATAACAGGTCTGGCATATGGCTGAAGCGTCTCGCTGTGCTTTATCCCCTGAAGAAGCCACTTATCTCAGGTGTCTTTTTGTCTGGCGTCCCCCTGACAGTAACAGGACCACTGGGTGACGCCCCTCTTCACAGGATGATCAGGTTGTGTGTGCGTATGGATAATTACTCTCACACACATAGATGAGGATGGAGAACAATAACATATAATAAGAGTAGCTCTCTCATACCATCTGTTTAATATATGATCCCTGGGAGACATTCATAATTACATCTTTCAAACATGTATTTTGAAGACAACTTGACTGATGGAAATTCTGGTTACACTTTGTTTTGGTGTCCTTGTTGCAGTGTAACTATTCATTTAACTACTGAGTAAAATTTATTAGCTACTAAATGGTTATAGGTTGGGCTGCACGGTGGCGCAGTGGGTAGCACGTTCGCCTCACAGCAAGAAGGTCGCTGGTTCGAGCCTCGGCTGGGTCAGTTGGCGTTTCTGTGTGGAGTTTACATGTTCTACCCGTGTTTGCAAGGGTTTCCTCCGGGTGCTCCGGTTTCCCCCACAAGTCCAAAGACATGCGGTATAGGTGAATTGGGTAAGCTAAAAATTGTCCGTAGTGTACGTGTGTCAATGAGTGTGTATGGATGTTTTTCCAGTGATGGGTTGCAGCTGGAAGGACATCCGCTGCGTAAAACATATGCTGGATAAGTTGGCGGTTCATTCCGCTGTGGCGACCCCAGATTAATAAAGGGACTAAGCCAAAAAAAAAATTAATGAATGAATGGTTATAGGTTAGTGCATGTTATTATGCATAATACATTGTAATTACTATGGAACAAGGAGATCTTATAAGGATAGTTCACCCTTAAATTTAAATTCTGTCATCATCTACTCTCCCTTTGCTTGTTTCAAACCTTTATGAGAACATAGAAGTAGATATTTTGAAGAACGCTGACAACCTGTAACTATTGACTTCCATAATGTTTGTTTTCCCTGCTTTCTTCAAAATATCTCATTTTGTGTTCAACAGAAGAAACTCATAAAGGTTTCTAACCAGAGTAAATATTAAATTTTCATTTTTGGGCGAACTATCCCTTTAAGTCCTCGTAGTCAGTCAAGAATTTGGGGGTGATATGTTTCTTTTGTGATGTAGAGACAAAAAAATCATTCTGAGATTATAATTTGTTCCTAAATAATTTGTTATAATTAATCTTTTAAAATAATTTGTTACCTAAATTCATAGAAATCCAAATAATCAGGAATTTTCCCAACAAATAATCAGATTTCACAACAGGCACGGCTGGTCACACAAATTTGGTTACACACTGACCAACAGAAAGCTGCTTGGTTTGAATATGACCTTTGTGTTGTGCTTCATACAACAATGAAAGTTTGCTTCCAACCCCGAAGAATAAAACAGGTAATGTTTATCTCACAAATATAAACATGTTCTTCTCAGAATAATCTCAGAATGAATTTTTTTTTGTCTCTACATCACAAAATAAACAGATCACCCCCAAATTCTTGACTGACAATGAGGACTTAAAGGGATAGTTCACCCCAAAATGGAAATTCTTACTCACTCTTTACTTGTTCAATATTACAACCCCAAATCAGAAAAGGTTGGGACAGTATGGAAAACGCAAATAAAAAAGAAAGTAGTGATTTCCAAATTTACTTTGACTTGTATTTCATTGCAGACAATATGAACACAATATTTCATGTTTTGTCTGGTCAGCTTCATTTCATTTGTAAATATATATCCTTTCCTGTCATTCAGACCTGCAACACAGGAGCAATTTAAGGCTAGTAATCAGGTAAATTGGTTAAATGATGTGATTTGAAACAGGTGATTGTATTTATGATTTTGTACAAAAGCAGCATCTAAGAAAGGTCTAGTCCTTTAGGAGCAAATATGAACAGAGCATCGCCAGATACATGAGAAAATACATGAGAAAATTATTGAAATGCTTAAAAACAGTGATCCTCAAAGAAAGAGAGGAAGACATTAGGATATTTCACCTTCAACAGTGCATAACATCATTAAAAGATTCAAGGAATCTGGAGGAATTTCAGTGCGTAAAGAATAACAAGCTGAACAACCGTGATCTTTGATCCCTCAGGCGGCACTGCATCAAGAATCCTCATTCATCTATAAGCCATATCACCACATGGGCTCAGGACTACTCTGGCAAACCTTTGCCAAGTACCACAATATATAGTTACATCCACAAATGTCAGTGAAAACTGTACTGTGCCAAAAGGAAGCCCTATGTTAACAGTGTCCAAAAGCGGCATCGACTTCTCTGGGCTTGGAGGCATCTAGGATGGACCATCACACAGTGGAAACGTGTACTGTGGTCAGATGAATCAGTATTTCAGGTATTTTTGGGGAGAAATGGACGCCGTGTGCTCTGGACCAAACAATAAAAGAATCATCCAGACTGTTATCAGCAACAAGTCCAAAAGCCAGAGTCTGTCATGGTATGGGGTTGTGTCGGTGGTAACTTGCACTTCTGTGATGGCACCATTAATGTTGAACAGTAGATTTTGGAGCACAATATGCTGCCTTCAAGAAGACGTCTTTTCCTGGGACGCTCATGCATATTTCAACAAGACAATGCAAAACCACATTCTGCACACATTACAAAGTCCTGGCTGCGGAGGAAGACTGCCTGCCTGCAGTCCTGACCTGTCTCCAATAGAGAATGTGTGGTGCATTTTGAAGTGGAAAATGCAACAATGAAGACCCCGTACTGTTCCCCACCTTAAGACTTGTTTGCAGGAAGAATGGGACAAAATTACACCTGAAACACTTCATCACTTGCTGTCTTCAGTCCCTAAACGTCTTTTAAGTGTTGTGAAAAGGAATGGCATCATTACAAAGTGGTAAATGCTTTACGGTTCCAACTATTTTTGAAATGTGTTGCAAGAACCAAAATTGGAATACGTGTTTATTTTGAAAAAAACAAAAAAAAACAACAACAACAACATCAATAAAAATCATGAGGAACACATTAAAATATCTACTATTGTATAGTCTGCAATGAAATACAAGTCAAAGTAAATTTGGAAATCACTACTTTCTTTTTTTTATTTGCATTTTCCATACTGTCCCAACCTTTTCTGATTTTGGGGTGTAGTTTGAGTTTCTTTTTTATGTTGAACACAAAAGAAGATATTTTAAAGAAAGCTGAAAACTTGTAACCATTGGCTTCCATAGCAGCAAAAACAAATACTATAGAAGTCAATGGTTACAGATTTCCAGAAGTTGTCAGTATATCCTCTTTTTGTGTTCACCAGAAGTGATTTCCAGAAGTTGTCAGTATATCCTCTTTTGTGTTCACCAGAAGTGTAAACAATGAAGTAAACGATGAATTTTTTTTTTTTTTTTTTTGCTATCCTTTTAACTGAACATCCATCAAGGGTTAGACAGTATTATATATATATATATATATATATCGTTATAATTTTTCATGTTCTTGGTGCTGACATTATGCAGTTCAGCCATAGGAGTTCAGCATTGATGCCTGTAGGTGACATCATCAAGCAGTGTCATGATGGAGCCACTGGGCGGTGCTGCTGCGATCTATTCACATTCACACACACTGCGGGAACGAGTGGGCATGTACATGTGTATGTTTATGTGGTGTGAGGCGCGTTCAGCACAGCAGACACAAACCCTTCGCTGCATGCAGCTTTCGGCGCTGCCAGGAGAATCCATGTCCACTCATGTCTGGAGCTCATGAATAAAGCGGCAATGGAGCATCGAGGAGAGAAATACAACAACAAAGAGAAAGAAAATCCTGCTGCGCCTTCATGGAGCCAAAATGGCGCCACGGAGGAAGAGTATGGATGTTCGGACGGCCCCGGTGAAGAGAGACGGGTCAAGAGCGGCTCACGGGCCGCGAAACCAGCCGAAAAACAACCGCGACTGAACTTCCACATCCCCCGGAAGAGCAGAGAAAAGAGAGGTGCGCTGCCCCCCTTTATTTGTTTTTTCCGTTAAGTTACGGACTGAGCGCACTCAATCTGTGTCTCAACACAACCAGTTCTTTGCATCACACGCGCATTCAACGTGTTTTTCTTTTCCAGTACTGTAATGCTGTTTAGATTGCCAGCTCTGCAGTTCATGACAGGATGACATGGAGATCCTGTGCATCAGCCCGTAATATAAGACTATATAAACATACTATATGAAGTGTGTTTGTGTGTGTTTACGTACCCTCAGGTAACAGGTTGATCTGCCACACCCGTTATGTCACCTGGGGTACAAAGGGGCGATATCTGGGGTATTTTCACGAGTTGAGAAATACACAAAATTATTAATTTTAGGTCAAATATGACGAAAAACTATTTTTAAAAGCTGTTATTTTAAACAGTTCGACGAGTCATTCAAACATTAAAATTGATTTTCAATGTTCAAATCCTCAGTTCAATATTTTGTTATTATCAGGGAATATTTTGAATAATTGAATCTTCTTTTTAAACATTCAAAGCTTTTATAAATGCTTTTGACATTTAAATTTAAACAAGCTTTATTAATACATTCAAATTATATAAGTGCCATTTCCCAGTAGTTTTGAGTGTTAATTGTAGCAAATTTATTTCTATGACTTTTACATCATTTTGTCTTGGCTGTCAGCAGATACAACCTAAATGCATAACTACTGTAGACAACAGCAGTGATTAATAATCGGTTGTTTACTTTTTATGCACCACAATGCTTTATTCTGATGTAAGCAAGTTTAACAATGATTATCACACATTGATGACATCACACATTTTGATCAAGCTAATGGTTTGTTAATAATGTGGAGAACATTTGAAGCGTTGAATTTTATACAGTGATTTGATTAAATCAAAGTCCTATTGTATGTCAAAAGATCCTTTCAAGTTTATTTCTATAGCACATTTCATGCACCAGCGAGACGTGCGCCAACAATTTGTCCTCTTTTAACTCTGATATGTCACCCAATGATGTTGTGTGCATTGCACAATTTTAAGCAAAACTGTGTTATTACTAATTAAATACTCCGCTCTTACTGGTGGAATGTGCAATCAATGAAGATTGGCCCCCAGGCTGGTCAAATTTAGCCATGAAACCTCCAACACTAAATTGGCCAGTGTTTGTTTCATTGTCCAACCCCTGTATATATGTAGCTGTTTTTTTTACTACAGGTAAAAGTTATTCATAGTACCCGGATAATTCAAAATTTAGATTCTCAATGCGGAGTAGATTTTGTTTTGGTTAAATCCAAAACCAAGCTTGTCATACAGAATGCCTATTCCACATATTTTTCAGACAGATAGAAAGGAGATTTGTTTAAATAAAATTTTGTGTTTGACTGTTACAACAAACCAAGAATAAATAGGCTAGGTAAATAATACAGTGGTTAAGTTTAAAAAATTTTTTTAAGGTTATAAAAATGTAAATAATCATTGATACCAAATGTGGATGTAGGATACTTTTTTCCATCTTGCCCAGCCCTAGGTGTAGTAATATGGAACTGTAATTTTGGTAATTCCTGCCTGGAACTGCATTAACTGTGCGTCTATCTAAAAATTACTGTGCACCTTAGAATGTTCCCCAGCCAATCAGAATCAAGCATTCAACAGCCCTGCAGTATAATGGGAATAGCATATCTCGGACCAATCATAATCAAGTGTTCCAGAGAGCTGTGTGATGAATTGAATTTTAAACTTCGAGAAACTAGGGTTGTCACGATACTGGAATTCGGTACCAATCGATACAGAAGTTTTAAAAAACGTCCATTTCCCGCTAACATTTGAGCGCTACTGAGCACGTTCTCAAACAGCGCTGATTTGCCATTGTGTTCACGTGCTCAACAGTAATGACTGTGATTGGCCGTGAAGGTCATCAATTCACTGAACTCACCGCTGTTTACTGAGTGTAACCACAGATACAGGGACACTGGAGCGTTTCAAAGTCACGTCGATCAGCTGGTTTGGTTCGTCTATAAGCTGACATACGAGTAACCCTACATGAAATTGTGACAGAAATTAATATTTTTATAGAAGAATGTTCTCCACAAAGTAATAATAAAAATAACACCAATAATAATAATCATGAAAACTATTTTAAAAGAACAAGCTCAGAATTAGTTTCTAATGTCTAAAAAACAATAGTACAGAAACTTTTGGAAGAAATAAGAATGATAACAAAAGGCCCTAGAAATATTTCCAAATAACAATATATGTCAGGAAATAAGGTTGCTATGTCATCAATGTTTTTGGTACCAATTCAGAATTTTCAAGCAGAATACTAGGATTAACACTTTAGATATATTGACAGTTTTCTGTCTGTTTCCATGATGAAGGTGATCGTATTTGTATTGTGTTCTGATGGTTTTTTTTCTCTGCGTTTACAGCTCTATTCCAGAATGTGTCTACAGACTCCAGAGAATTTTCAGACATCCTGCAAATCCTCACCTCCAGTTACAAGGACTCTTCCTCTACTGGGATGTTTGTTTACTCCAAACCTCGCCTCGTCCACAGTGAACCACTGGAGAAAGACGTGAGGGTTTTACTCTTCTTCTATGCTTACTTTTAACTTCATGTGTTGGGCTGAGGTGTATGGAGATACAAATAATCCACTTGTTATGACTAGTAGCTCAAGCCGAATCAAGTCACATGTTGTTTTACGTCGTGTACTTTAATCTTAACACCTTTAAACTTATTGGTTGTTTATTTTTTTTTAAGTTAGGTAAAGAAAGTTGAGTCTCCCCTAAATTATAAGCATTTCAAATTACTTTCATCTTTCTTTTATTTCTATAGCGCTTTTACAATGTAGATTGTGTCAAAGCAGCGTAACATAGAAAATTATAGTAAATTGAAACAGTGTCAGTCCAGTTTTCAGAGTTTAAGTTCAGTTCAGTTTAGTTCAGTTCAGTGTGGTTTAATTTTCACTGCTGAGAGTCCAAACACTGAAGAGCAAATCCATCGATGCGCAGCTCCACAATTCCCGAACCATGCAAGCCAGTGGCGACAGCGGCGAGGAACAAACTTCACCAATTGGCGAAAGTGAAGGAAAAAAAACCTTGAGAGAAACCAGGCTCAGTTGGGCACGACCATTTCTCCTATGGCCAAACTTCTTGTGCAGAGCTGCAGTCTAGGCGCCGGAGGCTGGAGAACGTTGGACGTCCATCGTGGAGAAGCTGCAGGTGGGAGAGGTCACCGGCTGGTGTACAGGCTGGCCCTTCAGGATCAATGCAAAGACTCGTCTGTCACTGGGGTCTTACAGGAATCAGTCTCATGCTCGCCACTCCTCCATGAACACCACAGCAGCTGCTCAGAATACGGCCTGGTCCAGGATTATGGAAACCTCTGGAATAATAAAAAAGACTAACATAAGCGCAGATGCCGTTCAAATGATGTCTTTTGGGAAGTGTTCCCGGCTCCGGTTGCCCTAAATAATGCAGACTAACAATCCTTTAGAGGATTTGTATTTTATTTGTAACCGATTCTGATTCTGATTCTTTAGAGGATTTGTATTTTAAAAGTATTTGTGTTTTATGTGTATGCTAATGCAAAGAGATGTGTCTTTAATCTAGTTTTAAACTGACAGAGTGTGTCTGCTTCCCGAACTGTGCTAGGAAGGCTGTTCCAGAGTTTAGGTGCCAGATATGAGAAAGATCTACAGCCTACAGTTGATTTTGATAATCTGGGAATAATCAATTGTCCAGAATTAATTGAGCGTAGTGGACGTGAGGGGCTATAATACACCAGGAGCTCCCTCAAATACTGGGGAGCTAAGCCGTTCAGGGCTTTGTAGGTAGTCAATAAAATTTTTAAATTTATACGATATTTAATAGGGAGCCAATGCAATGATGAAAGAACTGGAGTAATATGATCATATTTCTTTGTTTTAGTAGGCACTCTAGCAGCTGCATTTTGAACCAGCTGAAGTTTGTTAATTAGATCAATAGGGCAACCACCTAGTAACGCATTACAATAGTCTAACCGAGAGGTCATGAAAGCATGAACAAGCTTTTCCGCATCAGACATTGATAGCATGTGTCGAAGTTTGGCAACATTTTTAAGATGAAAAAATGCAGTTTGCATGACTCCTTTGTGGTATATATTGTTGCTCAAATTATGTAAATCAAAGTTTTGTTTGGAAGTTTAGGATCAATTAAATTTATTTTAATGTTACATTTCTATTGATACTAAATTGTAAAAGTTCAATTTACTCAGTCAACTTTTCTCAATCCCGGTCCTCATGCCCCCCTGCTCTGCACATTTTGTAAGTTTCTCATTTCACTTCAGACTAATTTGAGCATAAGGGCCTTGCAGAGTGCACACCATAAGATATTCTGCCATGATTTTAGTTAGAAAGGATCATACTTCTATAATATTAATTTATATTGTATTTATTTAGAGGTATATAATGTCCAGTGATGGGAATAACGGTGCTATAAATAAATGGCGTTACTAACGGCGATACTTTTTTCAGTAATGAGTAATCAATTGAATGACTGTTTCCCCCGTTACAACGCCGTTACCGTTACTGACAATAAAATATGCGTTACTATAATTGAGAACACTGAATCGGTTTTCATGCGAGCAGCTTCCCTCTCAGCCAGCTGTAGGACCTCTCTTTCTGGTGTGTGTGTGTTCGGGGCTGGGGCAGGACACATGATTGGTGGGCTGGGGCAGGACACATGATTGGTGTGTCTGTGAACGTGGTGTAACTTGAGAACGTGATGATTGGCTTAGAGTACATTTCCGTCATTTGCCAATCGGAGGCAGAGTATAGGCGTCATATAGGTGTTTTAACCTGATTGTTTGAAACACAGATAGACTTTTTCCACATGTGTGTGTGTACAATTCCGAACAATATCTCCAATGATTACTTCTGCGTCAAGCATACAAAGGTCAGACATAACAGGAGGATATTTCTGTAGTCAGGATGATCAAAAGTGTAATTCAGCTTGTCTTCATGTCTCCAACTATACACACATACACAAAGAATGCTTATCTACTTCAAGGATGTTTTGCTCTCTAGCAGGCATCTTATCAGAATGGTACACTAAACATCTTTCCACTGGCAGCTAACTAAGCATAGAAATTCTCTTTCATATAATAGAATCTTAAAAATGATATATTTTTTAACACACAGTAAAATTCACATCTAGTGACCGCTGTTCAAGTAGCACATGAGATCTGAATGGGCCTGAGGATCCTGAGGAAACAAATAACTTGGCATACAGAAAAATTACACCCATATCATTCCAGTTTTATGTGCTCTTTCTTTATAAGAGAATATCATCTCAGTGAAATGCCATTCAGTTTCTAGAGAAAGATAATGTCATGTTTTTCAGACAGAAATCTGTGTTGAGATGTGTGAAATGAAATTGAAACTGACAAATAGGCTGTGCAAAAGTTTGGGCACCATCTCTTTTGTGTGGGTTTTAAAACCTGTATTAACTTAATGCTGATTGATTACAACACAAAATTGATTTGAGTGACTCAGTGAACCTTAAAGCCGCGGTCACACTGGACTTTTCTCCCCATACACTTCCATTCACACGCACACAAATGCGTCAGACCGGAAACGCAAGCTCGTGCAACAAGTTTCGCAGTTCGCTGCGGTGCAAAGTTCAAGCTTGGTGAACTCTGACCTGCGAAATTGCATCACATGACTGCGTAAGACCAATCAAAGATCAAAACATGACTTCTCTGTACAGAAATGTATTATATGGACCAATCGCTTGCTTTTTAAACGTCTAATCATTTTGTTTAATCCCGACAGAATTTCGCATGCTCAAACTCCAGTGTGACCGCAGCATAACAATCCCAACACAGGTGCAACCAATCATGAAAAAGGATATTTAAGATAGCTGATTGCTAGTTGTGCTTCTCCTTATTGTGAACCAGAAAGTAGCAACATGGGAACATGAAAAGAACTTCCTAATGACCTAAAAACTAGGATAATTCACCAACATGAATTAGGAGAAAGATGCAAAAAGCTATCACAAAGGTTTAAAGTCTCTATCTCCACAGTCAGAAATATAGTAAGAAAATGGAAGGCCACAGGAACAGTTCTTGTGAAGGAAAGATGTGGTAGGCCAAGAAAAATATCTGAAAGGCGAAGAATGATTAGAATGGTCACAGACAAATCACAGACCACATCCAATGAGCTTCAGGAACATCTTGCTGCAGATAATATCATTGTAGATCATTCCACAGTCCAGCGCACTCTTCACAAAAAACAGCTCAATGGAAGGGTGATGCAGAAAAAGCCTTTTCTGGGTTCTGCCAACAAGAAGAGTCGTTTGAGGTATGCAAAGGCTCATCTGGACAAGCTTGAATCATTTTAGAAAAATATACTGTGGACAGATGCCACAACCATAGGCGCTTTGCATGACGGAAAAAGAACACCGCATTCCAGGAGAAGAACCTGCTCCCTACTGTAAGATATGGCGGAGGGTCCATCATGCTGTGCGGATGTGTGGCAAGCACAGGTACGGGTACCTTGTCAGAGTTCAAGGTTGCATGAATTCCACTCAGTATCAGCAGATTCTAAAGAACAATATTCAGGAATCAGTCAAGAGGCTGAAGTTATGGCAGGGTTGGATGTTTCAGCAGGAAAATGACCCAAAGCACAGTTCCAGATCTACCAAGGAATTCATGGTCAGACATGATACTATGTTCTAGAATGGCCATCCCAGTCCCCAGACTTGAACATCATAGAACATCTATGGATTGATGTGAAAAGGGCCGTTCATGCTCGGCATCCATCAAACCTGACTGAACTGGAGAAATTTTGCAAGGAATAATGGTCCAAAATGCCTTCAGCAAGAGTTCAGGGACTTATTTTTGGCTACAAAAAGCATCTACAGGCAAACATATTACAGCAAAAGGTGGCTGTACAAAAGATTGATGTCATTATTCTGTTGGGGTGCCCAAATTTACGCACCTGTCTGTTTTTGTTATGACTTAAATTGCATTGCCGCAAAGGGTATAAAATATATCCAAATGAAATTGCTGATTTGAAAGCCCAGCAAGCTATGGCTTGCAATTATGCAGGGGTGGCCAAACTTTTGCATGAAACTCTGTGTTACTCCATCCTGGAGCGGACATCCATTAGAGGTAATGCCAACTAAGTGATATCAACAGAAGGGGAATGTGTTTTATAATATTGGACATGCTGTATGTAGTATTATGTTATTCCTAAATTACCTTAGAAGTCCAATTAAGCTGCCAGAACCCAATATTGATGCCACATGAAAAAAGGACATAAGGCGAGAATCTACTAGCACCTCCATGCTTGGTGACGAAAGATGAAGATAAGTAGACTCTACTGGTGGCTTAAAAGCCCACAGTCACCTCTGACTCCAGACAGTACTCAGAAGTATCTCTGGCAGTGTGGGACAACAACTATAGATAGTTCTTATACAGGCATTTTTGCACATTCTACAAATAATTTATTTCTTTTTCTATGTAAAAGTTGATCACTAAAGTATACCCTACAAAACCACTACCATGGGCAACGCTGACAATGCACACACATGCTTCTACAAAAAAATTTATTATCGTGTTGTTTTCTTTATTACGCACCTGAGTTGGATTAGCTAGAGAGACGAGACCTTTTACTCCTTCCTAGACAAATGTGTGAGAAGATGTTGTGCCTCTACCAGAGTGCGATTAAAAGGAGACCTGCAATTGATAAGGCTGGTATTTATAACATATTTTGTTGATAGGATTGCGCCTTGGATGAGGGGTTAGGTTTGGGACTTTTTGGTGAGGGTGGATGTTTAGATGAATTCTTTTCATACAGGGGTTGGACAATAAAACTGAAACACTGGCCATTTTAGTGTTGGAAGTTTCGTTGCTAAATTTGACCATCCTGATGATTGCACATTCCACCAGTAATGGGGTGTTCACACCAGACGCAACTTGTGTGAATAAATTGTGCTATTCACACGTAAATAGACACGTGAACATTTTGAGTTTACGCGATTCATTGGCGTGTCAAATTTGCTTCATTCGTGCGTGAAATTCACTTCACAATAGGTGCGGACGCGTCATGAGCCGGGCTTCTGTCTGACCGGTGACTCTAGTTTCCTTGCTAAATGGCTAACATGAATTTTAATGAGAGAGTAGCTGTGTTTATGTGCTTTAGGAAGGCTGATAAACCACGTAGATTCATTCGGCGCCGTGTCTGAGTCCACCAGATCCTTTCAGTGGATCCTTTCTAGATCCTCCCACCCAGCTCTGTGAGTTCATCAACTCTTCCAGAATCTGTACCTGGATGATGGAAGCTTTCAGCAGTGCTTCTGACTGACCTGAGCCCAGTTTGATGAGCTGTTGTCCTGTGTAGACACCAACAACAGGTGACACGTCATAATCACGTCCCTACAAAAGCAAGCTCCTGATTGGTTAACATGGCACAAATGTCCACTAAAGTTCAGATTTTCCAATTCGGGCGATTCACGAGTTAAGCGTGTCAAACTTTTAAAACACTCAATTCGTGCTCCTTTATTTGCATAAATCGTGCCGCAGGATGTCTATTTGCATCTTTGCATTGACTTAACATGTAAATCACTCACGCTTGATGCTTCATCCATGTCTGATGTAAACGCACCATAAGAGCAGAGAGTGAAGGTTTAATTAGCAGAGTGATAGTTATGCTTAAAATATTTCAATTAACACAACATTATGGGTGACATACAAGTTCAAAAGAGAGCAAATTGTTGGTGCGTGTCTCACTGGCACATCTGTGACCAAGTTTTTTTGATGTATCAAGAGCCATAGTATCCAGGGTAATGCCAGCATACCACCAAGAAGGACGAACCACATCCAACAGGAGTAACTGTGCACGCAAGAGGAAGCTGCTTGAAAGAGATGTTTGGGTACTAACTAGATCGTATACAAAAAACATAAAGCCACGGCAAACCAACTCACTGCAGAACTAAATGTGGATTCAACTGTCCTGCTTCCACCATAAATGTTCGTCGGGAGATTCACATGGTCAGTATACATGGCTGGGCTGCTATAGCCAAACTTTTGGTCACTCGTGGCAATGCCACACATTGGTATCAGTGGTGCCAGCAGCAAAAATCTTGAACTATGGTCAATGTGAAACATGTATTGTTCTCTGAGTCCACCTTCACTGTCTTTCCTACATTTGGGAGAGTTTGTGGAGGAGCCCCAAGGAAGTGTACCACCCAAACTGTGAGGCATGGGGTAAGGCAGTAAGGAGTGAGGGGGTGGATCAGTGATTGTTTGGGCTGCAATGTCATGGCATTCCCTAGGGCCCATACTTGTGCTAGATTGGAGCATAACTGCCAAGGACTACCAAACCATTCTGGAGGACCATGTGCACCCAATGGTTCAAACATTGTATCCTGAAGGGGGTGCTGTGTATCAGGATGATAATGCACCAATACACAGAGTGGTTTGATGAACATGAAAGTGAAGTTGAACATCTCCCATGGCCTGCACAGTACCCAGAACTAAATATTATTGAGCCACTAGAAAACAACAGGTTTGCCTCAGAGATTCTGGAAACTGTCCAGCTCCTCAGGAAAGGGAAGCAGCTCTGCACCAACACTGTTTACAGTGGAGGTGGGTAAGCTGTTGATTTCAACTGTGGATGTTGTCGAACGGTGGAAGGAATACTTTGAGGATCTCCTCAATAAGGCTGAGTGATAAGAAGATAGTATCATATATTGATAATGTCGAAAGAGCATGGCGATTAACCATTAATTAGCCAAGGTTACAAGATGAAGAGTGATTTAATGTATTATTATTAATATTATTAGTTTGAAATTATTTGGTCATTAACAAGTCATCACCACTCTAATTCAAAATTAACTTTGCTTTATTTTATCTGCCAGGCGCTCTCTCTCACCCGCAGGAACAGGATTGTGACTTTTGCTTACAATGGTACTATGTGTTTTAAATCCAGATACACGCTTTGGAAAGGAATGCGGTGCAGGGTCAGCACATTATGCATCTTAATGATCATGTGATATAGGGGTGGACGAGTGTTCTCTGTAAACCTGCATTGAGTTTGCACTGGGCATCCTCCAAAAAGATAAGCAGCTCAGCTGTCTGTTCCGCCTAGTGGATGTTTCACCCTGTGTACCTCAAGTCTGTGGATGGGGTGGGGCTGTGTTGGCTGACATGGCTCTACAACATCGTGTGGAGGTGGGGGACAGTACCTCTGGACTGGGCGACTGGGGTGGTGGTTCCCATTTTTAAGGAGGGAGACCGGAGGGTGTGTTCCAACTATAGAGAGATCACACTACTCAGTCTCCCTGGAAAAGTGGTTAAACCGCGGATTCAGGAGGAACAATGTGGATTTTGTTCAGGCAGTGGAACACAGGCCAGCTCTATACCCTCACTAGGGTGCTCAAGGGTTCATGGAAGTATGCCCAAGCTGTCCACATGTGTTATGTGGACTTGAAGGCATTCAAATGTGTCCCTTGTGGCATTCTGTGGGGGTGCACTGGGAGTATGGGGTCGGAGGCGCTCTGTTAAGGGCTGCCTGGTCTCTGTATGAATGGAGCAGGAGCTTGGTTTGCTTTGCCAATAATAAGTCAGACTTGTTCCTGATACATGTTGCACTCTGGCAGGGCTGCCCTTTCCGGTTCTGTTCATTATTTTTATTTAGATTTTCTGGGTGCAGCCTATAGGGTTGGAAGGAGTCTGGTTCAGGGGACCACAGGATTTCATCTATGCTGTTTGCAGATTATGGTGTCTTGTTGACTTTGTCAGACCTGGACCTTCAGCATGCACTGGGACAGTTTGTTGTCGGCTGGCAGTAAGGGTGGTTTGCTGCCAGCAGAGATGAGAATCAGCACCTCCAAGTCAGAGGCCATAGTACTCAACCCAAAAAAGGTGGCCTACCATCTCCAGGTTGGAGGAGAGTCCTTGCCCCATGTTGAGGGGTTCAAGTATCATGGGGTTTTGTTCACAAGTGAGGGAAAGATGGAACGTGAGATTGACAGGCGGATGTACCTGTTTTGTTGAAAGGCAAAGCTCTTAATTTACTGGTCAATCTACTTTTCTACTCTCACCTATGGTCATGAGCTTTGGGTCAAATGAGTTTCCTTTGCAGGGTGCTAGGGTGCACCCTTAGAGATAGGATGGAGGAGCTCTGTCACCCAACAGGAACTCTGATTAGAGCAAAGAAGAGAAGGCTGTTGAGGCTGACTCTTGGGTGCCTACTTCGGCAGGTCTTCCGGGCTTGTCCCACTTACCGTAGACCCAAGACATGCTGCAGGGACTATGTCTCTTGAGATCCCTCTGGAGGAGCTGGAGGAAATGTCTGGGGAGAGGAAAGTCTGGGGTTCTCTCCTGAGACTGCTGCCCATGCGACCCGTCCACGTATAAGTGGAAGAAGATGATGATGAAGGCCATTAAAACAAATGAATGACTGAGTTTTTATTCGTTTTAGTCATGTTCATACTCTTTTTAGTCTAGTCAGGTTTTAGTTGACTAAAGGTCTGAGCATTTTAGTTTTATTTTAATCAGAATCATCCATGACTATTTTTGTCTAGTTTTAATCGATGAAAACTGATGACATTCAGTCTACTTTTAGTCAATGAAAATGGTATTTTAGTCTCTTTATAGAAATGGAATTCTATTTAATCCAGTCAATTTAATATAAGTACCTAATATCATAGTTTTCGTTGACGAAATCAACACTAGTTTCACTGTAGATGTGTGATTGACAAACTTTAACCTAGTCATTTTAAATTATTATGCTCTTTATGCATTTGCCCACTGTCATATTTATGTGGCATTTCTAAAATGAGTGTTACCTTTGCTTTATTGGGAAAAAAAGTTTCCCAATGCACACAAACTTCCCAGAATGCCGAGTACCATGTTGGTTGTAGTTTATTCATTCAATTATTCATTTTCATCCGCTTTTCCGGGGCCGGGTCGCGGGGGCAGCAGTCTTAGGAGAGAACCCCAGACTTCCCTCTCCCCAGACACTTCCTCCAGCTCCTCCGGGGGGATCCCGAGGCGTTCCCAGGCCAGCCGAGAGACATAGTCCCTCCAGCGTGTCCTGGGTCTTCCCCGAGGCCTCCTCCCGGTGGGACATGCCTGGAACACCTCCCTAGGTAGGCGTCCAGGAGGCATCCGAAACAGATGCCCGAGCCACCTCAGCTGACTTCTCTCGATGTGGAGGAGCAGCGGCTCTACTCCGAGCTCCTCCCGGGTGACAGAGCTCCTCACCCTATCTATAAGGGTGCGCCCTGCCACCCTGCGAAGGAAACTCATTTCGGTCGCTTGTATCCGAGATCTTGTCCTTTCGGTCATGACCCAAAGCTCATGACCATAGGTGAGAGTAGGAACGTAGATAGACCGGTAAATCGAGAGCTTTGCCTTTCGGCTCAGCTCTTTCTTCACCACAACGGACCGGTACATCGACCGCATTACTGCTGCCGCTGCACCAATCCGCCTGTCAATCTCACGTTCCATCCTTCCCTCACTCGTGAACAAAACCCCAAGATACTTGAACTCCTCCACCTGGGGTAAGGACTTTCCTCCAACCTGGAGATGGTAAACCACCTTTTTCCGGTGGAGCACCATGGCCTCGGACTTGGAGGTGCTGATTCTCATCCCAGCCACGTCACACTCGGTAGCAAACCGCCCCAGTGCATGCTGAAGGTCCATGTTCGATGAAGCCAACAGAACAACATCGTCTGCAAATAACAGAGATGAGATCCTGTGGTCCCCGAACCAGACCCCCTCCAGCCCAAGGCTGCGCCTTGAAATTCTGTCCATAAAAATTATGAACAGAATTGGTGACAAAGGGCAGCCCTGCCGGAGTCCAACATGCACTGGAAACAAGTTTGACTTATTGCCGGCAATGCGAACCAAACTCCTACTCTGTTCATACAGGGACGAGACAGCCCTTAACAGAGCGCCTCTGACCCCATACTCCCAGAGCACCCCCCACAGAATGCCACGAGGGACACGATCGAATGCCTTCTCCAGGTCCACAAAACACATGTGGACTGGTTGGGCATACTCCCATGAATCCTCGAGCACCCTGGTGAGGGTATAGAGCTGGTCCAGTGTACCACGGCCCGGACGAAAACCACATTGTTCCTCCTGAATCCCAGGTTCAACCACCGGCCGGATCCTCCTCTCCAATACCCTGGCATAGACTTTCCCAGGGAGGCTGAGGAGTGTGATCCCCCTATAGTTGGAGCACACCCTCCGGTCCCCCTTCTTAAAAATGGGAACCACCACCCCAGTTGCCCAGTCCAGAGGTACTGTCCCCGACCTCCATGCGATATTGTAGAGACGTGTCAGCCAAGACAGCCCAGCAACATCCAGAGACCTAAGATACACAGGGTGAATCTCATCCACCCCCGCTGCTTTGCCACTGCGGAGCTTGCAAACTACCTCAGTGACTTCAGCTTGGGTGATGGGTGGGTCCACCCCTGCATCCCCGGTCTCTGCTTCCTCAATGAAAGACATGTCAGTGGGGTTAAGGAGATCCTCAAAGTATTCCTTCCACCGTCCGACAACATCCCCAGTCGAGGTCAACAGCTCCCCACTTCCACTGTAAACGGTGTCGATGTGGAGCTGCTTTCCCCTCCTGAGGCGCCGGACGGTTTGCCAGAATCTCTTTGGGGCCGACCGATAGTCTTCCTCCATGGTCTCCCCGAACTCTTCCCAGGCCCGAGTTTTTGCTTCCGCAACCGCCCGGGCTGTAGCACGCTTGGCCCGTCGGTACCCATCAGCTGCCTCGGGAGTCCTGCAAGCCAACCAAGCCCTGTAGGACTCCTTTTTCAGCTTGACGGCATCCCTTACTTCCGGTGTCCACCACCGGGTTCGTGGATTGCCGCCGCGACAGGCACCACAGACCTTACGGCCACAACTCTTCATGGCCGCGTCAACAATGGAGTCAGAGAACATGGACCACTCGGTCTCAATGTCTCCAGCCTCCTTCGGGATTTGGTCAAAGCTCTTTCGGAGGTGAGAGTTGAAAATCCCTCTGACTTGAGGTTCAGCTAGACGTTCCCAGAGGACCCTCACAATACGTTTGGGCCTGTCAGGTCTGTCCAGCTTTCCCCCCTGCCAGCGGATGGTGGTGATCAGTTGACAGCTCTGCCCCTCTCTTTACCCGAGTGTCCATAACATACGGTCGGAGATCAGATGATACAACCACAAAGTCAATCATTGACCTCCGCCCTAGGGTGTCCTGGTGCCATGTGCACTGATGGACACCCTTATGTTCGAACATGGTGTTCGTTATGGACAAACTGTGATTAGCACAGAAGTCCAATAACAGAACACCACTCGGATTCAGATCAGGGAGGCCGTTCCTCCCAATCACGCCTCTCCAGGTTTCACTGTCATTACCCACGTGGGCATTGAAGTCCCCCAGTAGAACAAGGGAGTCCTCAGTCTGAGCACCTTCCAGCACCCCTCCCAAGGACTCCAAGAAGGCCGGGTACTCTACACTGGTGTTTGGCCCGTAGACACAAACCACAGTGAGAGACCTATCCCTGACCCGAAGGCGCAGGGAGGCGACCCTCTCGTTCACCGGGGAAAACTCCAACACATGGCGGCTAAGTTGGGGAGCTATAAGCAAGCCCACACCAGCCCGCCGCCTCTCACCGTGAGCAACTCCAGAATAGAAGAAAGTCCAGCCCTTCTCAAGAAGTTGACTTCCAGAGCCCCAGCTGTGCGTGGAGGTGAGCCCAACTATCTCTAGTCGGTACCGTTCCACCTCCCGCACAAGCTCGGGCTCCTTCCCTCCCAGTGAGGTGACATTCCATGTCCCAAGAGCCAGTTTCTGTGCCCGACAATCGGGTTGTCGTGGTTCTAACCTTCGACCACCACCCGTTCCACAATGCACCGGCCCCTTACGGCTCCCCCTGCAGGTGGTGGGCCTGCGGGAGGATGATCCCACGTCACTCCTTCGGGCTAAGCCCGGCCGGGTTCCGTGGGAAAAAACCCGGCCACCAGGCGCTCGCATACGAGCCCCTACCCCAGGCCTGGCTCCAGGGTGGGGCCCCGGCTGCGCCATACCGGGCGACGTCACGGTCCTCAATGTTTTGACACTCATAAGGGGTTTTTGAACCGCACTTAGTCTGACCTGTCACCTAAGACCTGTTTGCCTTGGGAGACCCTACCAGGGGCATTAGCCCCCGACAACATAGCTCTTAGGATCACTCAGGCACTCAAACCCCTCCACCACGATAAGGTGACGGTTCAAGGAGGAGGGTTGTAGTTTAATTACTTTTTAAATTATATTGTATTATTAAATAATTTGTGAAAAATACTTTCTTTTAAAGCAGTGTTTCTCAACTGGTGGGTTGCAGAACTTTTTGAGGGGGTTGTAGACGACAGTGTTTTTATGATGCATGGGTAATTTAAAAAGACTTGCGAAAGCTGTTTTTGATGCTTCTGTCAGATGCGGTTCCTATGTGTACAGCATGAGAAAAATGCTCTCTTATAAAGAACTAGATGCGTTAGTCAAAAAGAAATCCAGAAATCAGCAAAACGCGGTTTCTGTGGCGATGTGGAGGCAGTGACCTATTACTTAACCATTGTAAAATCTAGATTAGAATATTTTTTTATAGGGCTGAGGGATATGGGCAAAAAAATCATGTCAATGTTCTAATTAAAGGCTGTAAAAACAAATATAGTGAATGTGACCAGGGTGCGAATTACATGGGGGTTTGGGGGGGATTGACCCCCCTAATTAATGCCTGATCCCCTCTGAAGGAGGTCAAAACAAGATGTATCGGGGGTCAGTTCTTTAATACTGAGAAATATTTCACTCTGATCTGTATTTTAAATAATAATATTAACAATTAAAATAATAGATAATATAAATATACATTTGACCACCCATATAACGGTTCAAACCATTGTTAATGCATAATTGCGCCAATCAGTCTATTCAAGAAAAAGTCAGAAAGCGGCAGATCTAGAGCTTCAATAGACATCAAATTCACAAGACTTTTTCTCGTAAAATAGGTGTTTGTATCTATATTTAGCCTGAAAATAAAATCTAATTAGACTCATAGTTTGTAGTTTAACCTACAGTAACATCTGAAATAGCAAATCAGAGGATACTGTAGGTCAGAATACATTAAATATCCCTCAAAACACTGAACACTTACATAAGTTTTATTATTAAACTATATGTAATTAAAATAATACATAAATAACTGAAGCATGTATTACACAAACTAACAGTTGACCCCCCTGATCGTCAATGTATAATTCGCACACTAAATGTAACCATGCAGGCTTTGCAAGAAATTAAATCCAAAAAAACTCATGACATTCTAACAATGTTGCATTACAAATGTAACGAAATTAGCTCAATGTTTATGAATATTAATAATTAATAACAAGTTATTATTTAATTATGAATATTTAGATTTAACTTATAGTTAAATGTAGCAGATTAAGTATAACAATAAATTTATTCACTCAACGGAGTGGACTCATTTAATTGTCAATTTATTTAAAAAGTGAATATTAATACTTGTGAAATAAGGGAATAATTTTAGAAGTAAAAAAAAGAAGATCTTTTACCGTTAAAGAGACTGTTTCTGTAAGGTAAACAAAGACAATCCAACGTGATATAAAATGAACACAGAACACAGAAAAAAACACAGAAAAGCGAGGTAATATAGAATTTAGGTAAAGAATGGCAATATTCTACTAATGAGAACCACCAAGAATTAATAAAACACCTTTTGGATGAAAAGGGGCACAGCTTAGAAACGCATAACTAATGGCCTGGTTGCATTTGGTCTCTCTGCTCATCATGCGAGGATCCTTTGATGCGTGAAAAACAGATTCTTAAGAAGTCCTTTTCGTCGTTTGCGTGGAGTTTGCAGCGCAGATCGGAGGATCCAGCAAGGCGCAAAAACTTTACTTTTAGATTGCCGGAAAAGAAAACTGACTCAAATGAGTCACGAGTGCAGAAAAGGTCTTCTCTGGAAAACGTTCTGCAAGGTTTTTTGGGGTGTAGTGTGGATTTAAGCTATTGGTCAGGTCACACTCATTCTCTCCTGACTGACCAATGGCTTGAGAGGAAAGTTCGAGCGGGAGATTTTCTTTGTTCTTCTTGCTGGTTAATCTGTCCCCAGGATAGGCAGATAAACTCATGGTGTCAAATAATGCAAACCATACAAATTATCATTATATGTCCTAGATCATGAGCTGTAGAATTACCTCAGGAACACAACAACATTAAACAAGATAAGTTTAAAGGTACGTAAAACATGATTCATGCGTTCTTAGTTTATCTAATGGCTTAAAAAATGGCTAATTAAAATGTAAGGATTAAAGAGGAGAATATATAGATTCCAAAAATGTTACATGCACTTTTGGAGTGAATTGAGTTTCTAAAAGTCCATTTCAATATTGAGAGTGTATGTGTGTGTGTTTGCGCAGGTGAAAGGGGTTTCTCCCCCGCCCCCCATGTCTTTGAAGATGGGGCAGAAGGGGTTCTGTTAACCTTCCAAGAAGATAAGATGTCACAGAGTGATCTTACTTTCAGACTTTATGTAACCAAGACTCATAAAAGTCAGGAGAACGGACCCACATCCATTCGGGGGACTAATTTATGTTTCGTCTACAACCTCAGATGTTACAAGAAATAATGCTTTTTGGAGCAATAGTTAAATACTTAAAATGTTTTTACCCCAATACAACAGTCACTTTATAGTTGCTAGTCATGAAGTTTATAAAACTTAGTGGACACTCTCATCCACAAGGCTTCTGCACAACACAATATTTTCATGATTTACAGATGATTTCATGTAAAATTCAGATGGTGAAATGTGAACCTGTGAAATTCAAGTTACTCATCACATCCCAAACGCATTAAAATGCGCAAGTAGCCTGTCTGTCAGCAGCATCTGATGCTTCAAACTGTACTTGTTCATTTATGATTTGTTTTTAAGCCCTAATATGAAGCAACTCTTGTTTAATACAAACTGGATTGTGCATTTTCCTGCACCAGCTCACTGTCTTCCACTGTTTTTCACTAACTTTAAAAATATATCAATATGCAGTGCTCAGCATATATGCGTACACCCCTCACAAATCTATCTTTTAAATTAATATTTTTAATAGGAAGCAATACAATATTATATTTGTGCATATACATTAGATTAGTCAGTACTGAAGCCAAATCTGGAGCTTATCTAACAAAATAACTAGTACAGCCAAATTTATATGTTATAGAAAAATATTAAATACAAATTTTAAAAAAGGAGGAAAAATCAAGAGAAGCAAAAAATGGAAAAATTTAGTTGAAATTTTGTAGGTTGTAATTTTTTTTCAATATTTTGCTTGAATTTATTTTGTATTATCTTTCAATTTCTAAATATGTTTGGTGACGAAAATATTATTTTAATAAATATATCTGTTTAATAAATCTGTTTTGTTTAAATGCACCAAAATACATTGCCTATATTCACTGAGAAATGGAGAAAAATATTCATTTTCAAAATGGGGTGTACTCAATTATGCTGAGCCCTGTATCTTACAGGCTGTAGGGCTGCACGATATTGGAAGAATCTGACATTGCAATATTTTGTTTTGCCACGATATATATTGCGATATGAATATAATTTATATATTATTTAAGCTATTATTTGAATAGCTTTATTTGGAAAGATTTAATTCGTTTAGATCGACTGGGGTGATCAAGTCTTTTTCTATGCAGAGCATCTGCATAAAATACAAAACAATTACAAGCAAAAATAAATAAATAAGCTGTGCTTTACGGTTTTCTGGGGACTCTAACAATATTCAAGTCCATAAATTGAACAATCAAATGTAAAATAGCATGGTCATCATTGTATAAATAAAATAAAATAAAAAAATTTATTATACCTTTATCTAGTTCAGTGATGTGACTATTACTGAAACGATATATTGTTCAGCCCTACTTGATATACTGCCCAATCCCAATTTTGTGAGACTCGTGGTTTACTGAGATATAAATGCTGCTTGTATTGAATGTAAGGGTGTATGAGCAATAATAATTGCTAAAAGATATTGCGTCTAAATATCTGGCTTGATCTTGGTACATGATCGTAATGTTGTGATGTTGTGAATGTGCAGTTCATGGAGAAGAGAAGGGAACTCAAGCAGGATGGGCGCACAGAGAAAGAGTTGTCTGAAACCTTCTGCTTCCTGCTTTCTGATGCTCAAAAGGTAAACAGTCTTCTTATTTCAGATTTTATTTTATTTTATTCAGAACTTCATGCAGTGACATTCTTCTTTACAAATCATCAGTGGTGGAAAGAGTACTGAAAAATCATACTCAAGTAAAAGTACCATTACTTGACTAAAAATGTAGTGCAAGTAGAGTAAAAGTATCTGTTGTAAATATTACTCAAAGTATGAGTAAAAAGTAGACATTTCAAAAGTACTTAAGAGTAGGTAGTATCACGCTGTAAAAATCTGATGCATTTACATGTAATTTGTGCATGTGTGTGTGTAAACGTAACATTCTGTACTGCATCTAGTTATTGCCCAGCAGGCACACAAAGTCATAAGACGTTAATATTAGGTTAGATTTAGGTTGTGATGTCAGGTGACCAAAATCCAACGTGGAGCCAACATCTTAAACCAGCGTCATATTAACATCAAATGCTGACATTTATTCATCAAGTATGGCAACCAAAATCCAACATCTGATAGACGTCATGGTGGTAACATCCACACAACGTCAAGCTGTAACATCATTAGACGTTGATATTTGGTTGGTTTTAGGTTGGACGTTGGCCTGACGTTGAGTTCTGACGTCAACCCAACCTGATTTTCATTTCCAAACAAAATGCAGCGCCACCATGACGTTGGGGTACAACGTCAGTCTGACGTCATGTTGACGTCTTGTGCCTCCTGGGTGTTTAAGGCCATTTCGGTCTTCATACAGTAAACATCCGTCATCTTCTCATCAGTGACATGCATCTAAACTGTCTCTGGGTCAATGCGTGTAAAGATTTAGGACATCTTCTTGGACACTTTTAATGCTTCCAAACTGTTTGCTCCAATTATAAATCGCCCATGTCTTGCGGTAGTTCACTATGATGTGATTTACCTTCTATGTGCGATTTGATTGGACAGGAATCACAGGACTGATTTTTCTAATCCCCATAGACAAGAAAAAATACAGTAGTGACTGCAGGTTGAAGGAAAGTAATGGAGTAAAAGTACCGATACTGCACTAAAAATGTACTCAAGGGAAAGTAAAAGTACACATTTTTAAAACTACTTAGTAAATTACAATTCCTGAGAAAAACTACTCAATTACAGTAATTTGAGTATTTGTAATTAGTTACTGTACACCACTGCAAATCATCGTTTTCCACTCTTTCGTTTATGTGATATGGCTTCAGCTGCAATATTTGTAATACTGATGTGATTTGTTTGCTGGTTGCAGGTCTCTGTGGTGTGTGAGAAAGGTCTGTCTGTTGGCAGCAGCTGGATGAATATGTTGGGGAATCCATCTAAAGGTGAAAAAAACAGACTTTCAGACTAAATCTAGATTTCAGAGCACTAATTCTTGAGTTTTGATGGGAAGTGGTCTGCGAGGAATCACAGACATTGAAATGAGAAATTAGATGCCAAAAAATTCGTTTAAAAATAAGAACCAATCAAAAAACAAATGGTGCAATAAGAGTAACGGCACGTTTCCAATACAGCGTCAAATCTGCATTCAGTGCTGCTGGCAACGCTACAACACCACTGCTCTGGGGCACGCAAAAACTGTTAATATTCAAAAACGTTAGCCAATCATATCAGTGGCCATTTACTTTTGCACCTACAATCCACCACCACTATTCAAACTGAGCTTTCTGATGAGGGGTCAAAAAAGAAAAAAAGGGTAAATTGTGATGTTTTTTTTACCTTTACATTATTAATGGATTACAGAGAACAGTACAAAGTAAAAAATAAATAAATAAATAAATAAAAAACTGACTTGGCTCATGACCCTGTCTGTTTACAGCTTTTACTGTTTTATGAGAATACATCAAAACAGCCACGAATATTAGTATTGTAATTTTATTCTTTAAAAGATTTAATTATAAGGATGATGATTATTGTTGTTGTTACTAACAATGCTACTTAATAATAAATAATGTTTATTGTAAATAGTTTGTTCAGCATTAGCAAAGAATTGATTCTTCATTTTTATTAAACATTAACACTACATCAGTAAACAGTTTATTAGCATGTGTAATGCGCTTGATTATGTTTTAATACTTTTAATGATCAATTTATTATTTCAAAATTAAGTATTACGTTGCTCCGGTTTCCCCCACAAGTCCAAACACATGCGCTATAGGTGAATTGAATAAAGCTAAATTGGCCTTAGTGTATATGTGTGAATGAGTGTGTATGGATGTTTCCCAGTACTGGGTTGCAGCTGGAAGGGCATCCGCTGTGTAAAACATATGCTGGATAAGTTAGCGGTTCATTCCGCTGTGGCGACCCCTGATGAATAAAGGGACTAAGCAGAAGGAAAATGAATGAATAGTAATAGTCACTTGGTGTGTTAATAAATCCTATAAAGACACATATTTCTACTGTAATGTATTATTAATTCAAATGCTTAAACATTTACTAGTTGTCAGTTAATTATTTTTTGAGCTCATATGAAGCTAGCATTATTTATGCTTTGTGAAGCTTTTACAAATGACAAAGGCTCAGTTCTCTTTTAAACTACAAACAACAGAAGTGAAGTGAAGTGAAGTGAAGTGTAGTGTGGCCAAGTATGGTG